>APFE030436859.1:3734-31642 GCA_000404065.3 Pinus taeda | reverse complement strand
ATAAACAATTGGCTACAGACCCCACAGCTTCTCTAAGGTGGATGGACAAATAGGCCCAAGCTATTGCCCACTTTGAGGATATGGAAAGGCTGTTGGGGGACAATGCTGCTCATGCTTGTCAACGAAGATGGAATACCCTGGGCCACAGCTTACAAATCCGAGAAAACCATACACCCATCTGGATGAGGGAAGCTTTGGCAAGGGTTTCCCTTTACAAGAAATCCGTTCAGAGCCTCCAAGCCAACTGGATTGGCCTTAAACTCAGCCCACCACTACTACTGGGTTTGATTGAAGGAAATTCAAAGGAAAATGATGGTCAACAATGGGCAGAGGTAGATAGAACAGCAAGATTTCACACCCGCAGGGAGGATACTACCACTGAGCCTTGGGATGCCAGCGAAGCAGTGAGAGCCATGAAGGATGAGGACTTGGATTGAGTTGCTCAAGGATGAGAAAATGGTTTAGCTGGGGGGTGATGATGAGCCCCAATTTTGGTACAATTTGGGCTCATTTTGGCCTATTTTACTTGCTCAAACCATTCATCTTTATTTGCTTATGCATGCATTTCTTAGTTTATTCATGTTGTTTGTAGGAGGAAGGTTAGACACTTTATCTACGTGACTAATGCATTGTGATTCCAGGTTTTGGCATTAAAAAGGGAGCAACAGACAACGAAAAAGGGATAAGGAGACAATATGGTGGCACCGCTGATTTTGTGGAGAGATGTCCACAGTCTTGGGACATTCCTCGTGATTCCCACCAAGAACTCTGAGCTCCAATCCATCTCCCCTCCGAGCTCAAGAAGCAGCCAGCTGTCCTACATGAAAAATAGTCATAAACTGTTCTACGAGAGCAGTAGTTATGACTGCCCTACAGGATCCACAGTTAAACTCTAGTTGGACAGCCGAGATCCTAAAATCAAGGGCACTCGGTGGCTCATCATTTTTGTATAAATATGAAGGCCTTAGCCTTAGAGGGTTCTTGAAACTCTCGTATTATCGTTGTAATTTCGGAGCACAGTTCAGTTTTGTTCCTTTTTGTAAGCCAATTCGGCATGACATCAGTTCATGAATAAAGAAGGCAGTTTGTGATCTATTTCTGATTTTTCTTAGGAGACTATAGCTCTCAGGTTAGGGCCCAACCTGAGAGCCATAGATCCCCTCTGCTGTAGTGTTGTTTCCATTTCATTTCCAGCACTTTAAGTTTTCGTTTGCACATGCAATTCGAATTACAGTTTGATGATTTGTTTTTCTTATGAGTAGGATAGATTTTGCTTATGGTACAGTTTTTTCCACTTGCTTAGTGTAGCAGAGGATATATACTATCAATTGGAGCTCCAGCAAAACCGTTGTTAAGGCTCACTGCCATCTCTCTTGAAGATTGGGGTGCAGTCCATAACTAGCCACCAAAAACACGCATTACTTTACTTGATGATTGCTGCAATACAGTCTTGGTCTTGATTAGAAGCTTCCTTGTCAACCACACCTGCACACACACTTTCATCACAACCTCATACACACTTCTCCTCGCGTTTTGGATTGCTGTTCATTGAATTCTCGGCATAAGTAATTTAGGTTGATGTATTTTCGGTTTGGTGACATTCACAATCATTTGTTTCATTTACACTCCTCTCTTTCCCAGTCCATTACCATTACCCCCATCTTGATCACTCATGCAACCACATCCCCTCGACCCTCACTTCGTTCTGTCCTCTCCTAAAGTCTCCCATTCCTCACGTAGCTTCATTCCTTGACCTTTCATCGACATCACTTCAACACACTCCCTACACCCGTTTCCCATCTCATCCTTCCACTTCTGAGCCATCACCAGCCTGATCCCTACCTTACATATCTCTTCTTATCATTCCATCACTCCTCCATCACTTCAATCCTTCACGATAGATCATCCTGTAGCAGTTTCGAGACATCCTGTAGAAAACCCTAAGTATCCTGTAGGATTCCCTGCAGACATCCTGTAGGAGGTCATTCACGCAGTTTTCGAGCTTCTGAACGTGGAAAACCTCTGTGGATGGATGCTAAGGGTCCATAGGGACCTCACCTAGCCCCCCCCCAACCTGTTCCACGCTTTCCTTCCTTCTCCATCCAATTTGCACAACCAAACCCTAATAAGCACAAAATCACAATCATTCCACCTACTTAATGAAAAGTACAAAAACATGTCTTTTATAATGCAAGTAGTTTAGATCCATGCATTTCCACTTATTAGAGGTAGTATCAGCATTGGTAGAAGTTTTACTCATCTTCATTGCATTATAGAGGTTAGACTAGTTAAATTAGGGTTTCCTAGGTTTGCATGCTTTGATTTACTTTTAGTTCATTTTTGTCAAGTAGACTAGTCTTCTTTGAGCTAGCTTTCCTCCATCATCAATAGAGCTTCTTCTGTGAGCCATAGAAGTTGGCTTGAGCCCTAGCGGACTTGTGCCAGCTGATCAAGTGACAACTGTGACAAGAGCTAGTACTTGTGCATATAGCACCGTCGCTTCCAAGTTTGTACGAACAACCGGGTTGATAAAATGAGAGATAGGAAGCCCCAGGAGTTGTAGCATTATTGCTACAATACTGGAGCTCACCAATTGGGGGCAACCTCATCAAACTAGGCTCAGATCAAATTATGAGAAGATGTGTCAAGGAAGAGGAAGTCTTTGAAATCCTTCTGACCTATCATGTTTGGCCTTGTGGATGTCACTTTGCAACAAAGAGGATATCATTCAAGGTGTTACAGGCTGGTTACTATTAGCCCACTCTTCATTAGCATGTGAAAGGATTTACTACACAGTTTGATTGGTGCTAAAGGATAGGAAAGCCTACTCCAAGAGATAAAATGGCTCTGCAAGCTCAAGTGACTTTCGAGACATTTGACAAGTGGTGCATGGATTTCATTGGGCCTATTGACCCTCTTTCCAAGAAAAAGAAGTACATCATTGCGTGCATTGACCATCTAACTATATGGGCTAAAACGAAGGAAATAAAGGCAACAACAGAGGAGAAGGTGACTAAGTTCTTAAGGGAAAATGTCTTTTAAAAGTTTGGGCACCCTAGAGAATTGGTCGTTGATCAAGGTAGCTAGTTTACATCCAACATGATTGAAGACTTGTTAAGCCAGCACAAGATCAGGCATAGGACCTCCACTCCCTACCACCCACAAGCTAATGGGAAAGTGGAGATGACCAATAGAGCGCTGGAGGGAATCCTGACCAAAGTGGTTAGTAGTAACAGACAACATTAGGCAAATAAACTAGTTGAGGCCACTTGGACCTACAATACAACCTGGAAGACCACCATTGGATTCACACCCTATGAGTTTTTCTATGGGAGAAAGGCCCTGTTGTCCATTGAATTTGAGTACAATACATCGAGGATGGTAGCCCAACTAGATCTAGATCCCAACAGTGCAGAAAAAGAGAGATTGCTCCATTTGAATTGATTAGATGAGTTCAGAATGTAGACCCTCCTACACATAGAGGTAGCTCTTAGGGGAAGATCTGGCATGAAAAGAACATCAAGGACAAGAAATTTCAAGAAGGTGATTGGAGTTTGTTATATGATTGAAGATATAAAGACCTTAAGGGAAAGTTAAGGACTATATGGTTAGGACCTTATCTCATAGAGAAATTTCATGATAATGGTTTAGTGCAGATCAAAACCATAGATGTAGAGGCCATTCCTTTACTTGTTAATGGGCACAGAATGAATGTTTACAAAAGGCCATTGTCAAAGCAAGATTTCATTGATGGTATCAACAAAAGAGTGATGGTGGTGGAGAAAGTCTCAGTTGCTACCTCATCAAGTCCCTAAGAAAAAGAAAAAAAGAAAAAGAAAAATAAGGTGACTCAGGTGAAAACCTCCACGAGGTGCCTGAGTCCCACTATTGGGTTGAAAACCTCTTGAGGCAACCCAATGGTGTAAACAAGAAGAAGAGGGAAATAAAGAGTTCTCTGCTTGAAAACCTCTCTTGAGGCACCCAGGGAAAGAAGCTAGGATGAAAACCTCTTGGAGGCAGACCAATTGTTTTTCAAAAAAAAAATATAAATAAAAAAGAGAAAAGAAAAATTATGAAAATATTGTTTGCAGGTCAATAGGAGGACAATCTGAGCAACAATGGAGAATCAAAAGGGACCTATTCAGCTAATATTTTTATTTCTCCATTCATTATCCTTCATCATTCCACCATTACTTTCAAAATTTTCACTAATTTGCCTCATTTTGCAAGGGTTTTGTGTTTTCTATAGGATTCCCTGAAAACCTATAGGATGGTCCTGTAGGAATTAGAGTGGCTTGGGAATCCTAAAGTGAGTGACCCTAGAGCAAGGAAATGGCTTGCCCATGTCAAATAAATAAATTCCTACATTATCATCTCATTACCATACCCCTCTCCATCATGATCACCCCCTGCATTCATATAAGAAACCAATTCCAAAAAATTAAAATAAAAAAAAAGAAACATAGAGAAAAAAAGATCAAGACAAAGAGCAAGGGGACAACACCTAAAGGTTATTTTTTATCATTCAAAAACCCCTAAACCTCCTCTCTACCCATTCTAATCATCCTTAGATCCCAGTAGTAGAATATTATTAAAATCTTTGAGGGAGATGCAACTATAGGACATCCTATAGGAAATCCTGTAGTAGCCTATCCCACAGAACATAAATCATAGGTTGCAGCAAGTTTCAAGCATGAAGATCCAAAGGTAGGAGGAACTCCTCCAAAGCCTAAAAGCAATAGCATCATCATCATCATCATCAACACCAGGTACCTTCAAATCAAGGAAAATAATCAAAGGAAAATATATAATAATAAAAAAAGAGGAGAAGTCACATGCAGCAAACACATAGCAAAAACCTCATTTCTTCAACAAACTACAGCAAGGGATTCTTACCACAGGTAAGTATCTTGCTTCCACTCTCTCATTTTCATAATGTGATCAAAGAATGTAAATAATGTGAAAGAGTTGGTTTATAGGTGAAAGGTGGCCTGTTAACTTGACCACCTTCATTTAGTTAGGGAGGATAAAATAATTAGTCCTCACACATGTGGAAATAGTCAACTCAAAGAAAAGGAGGATGAGGTTGAAAGCAGTTAAGCTACGGCTGCCTGAAGTGGGAGTTGATTAGGAGGCAAGGATAATGATGATGTGGTAGTGGGACCAATGGTCCAAAAATAGATATTCGTACCTTGGCTGCCAAGAAACCACCTCACTCAAGTCAACCATAATAGGAAATAAGTATTGATCCCCGTTCATAGATGCATTCACGTCACACTAGAGAAGTTTCTCTTAGCCCTGAAGCAATCTATAGGAGAGGTAAATTTCATTTTTCTCCTATGCAAAACCACCTATAGTATCCTACAAGATCCCACATGAATCCTAAAGGATACAGTCAGGCAGTCTACAGGATTGGTAGTGACAAATTTTGGAGGGAGAAAAACAGGGGTTGGCTACATCAAGCATTGTAAGGAGGTAGGCTCTACATTTCCTCCTATTTTTCCAAGTGAAAGGAACAAAAATCCTCTATTTTGTTGAAATTGATTGCAGTAAACAGGAACTATATCCACATAAATTTTAGTTCAATTTCCTCCTTCATTAAAATTTTGTATCAAACATATATACTCCTCCATCCATCAAACAAAATGGCAAGGGGGTTTAATAGAAGGGAGCCCATCAACACCATGAGGATTCACTAGCACCCTCTTATGCTAGAAATATTCAAAAGGCATAATTGGATGGGTTTCTTTGAGATATTGAGAGGTATGATAACGAAGTAGCCATAGATTTTTCTCTCTCCCTCATTCCACTAACTAGGAGCCATGCCATTGTTGTGGTGAGAGGCCTCTCCATAGATCTCACCCTTTAACTTGTAAGAAGAATTACCACACTCCCCTTAGGAATGCCTTAGAGAAAGGAAGACAAGGGAAATAACCAAACTGCAAAGAAGAAATTCTTTTTATAGGGAGAGGAGGCCATGGAAGACAAAAATGGAGTAAGAAGAGCAAGGCTACCATACCCTTGGAATGAAATAAGCTACCATCTTATAAAATATATATCATGTGAAGGTAGGTATAGTGTGGTATATGGATACCACTTTAGGCTTCTTGAAGAATTAAGCTTTGGAGTAGATACAACTCCTCACCATAGACTCAGCATACCTTACTTCCTTCTTTAATCACTAATAGATATGAACATGGAGGTGCAAGAAGGAAATTACCAATAGCTAGCCCATCATGGGTTAATTAGACTCATCATAGAATATGCCCTCCAAAACCTTAGAATTCCTATCACACTAGAAATTTTTAGAGACATGCAGACAGAGGAGGATATAAAAGCCCTCGAATATGACAAGAGCCCTACTGCCAGTGAGAGGGATGAAGAAGAAACTGAAACAAATGAAGGAGAAGTAGAGAGGGATGAAGAGGAAATAGATGAGGAAGAAGAGGAAGAGAAAGAGGAGTAAAGTGGTGAAGAAACCAAAGAAAGTTCCAAGGAGGAAATTTATGAACAAGGTGAGGAACTAGAGGGAGAAGAAGAGGAGAAAGACAAAGATAAAAAGGACAATGGAAAAGAGGAGGCAGAAGACATGGAGGAGTCACCCAGGGTGTCTCCAGAACCCACTAAGAAAGAGGTGGCAACTGTCCTCACTGCCCTTGGCACACCTATCAAACAAAAAGGAAAAAGACAGGGACAAACTCATTTGTACTTTAGAACAAGAAAAAGTAAAAGAATAAGGCAGGGAAAACCTCAAACTCCCACCAAAGTTACCATTTTTATTGAAGACTTTCCTAAACAGCAGGAAAATATGGCTCCTTTTATAAAAACTCAAGGAGAAGGATCCTCATGACAAACCTCCCCTAATTCTCCTAACACTTATGTGAGAAGCCCTGTGACTAGATCAACCTCATCCAACGGAAAAGACATCCTACAAGATACACAATAGGACCCACAAGAAGCAGGGGCAATCCTCCAAGAAACTCTGCTAAACCTACAGGAAACTCAAAAATTGGACAAGGAAGGGAGTATGTAGCAAGAAACAAAGAAGGATGATCTAGATTTAAAGGAACCTAGTCCTCAGCCTAACCATGACTCCTACTACAGATTTATTAAAGGGGGTAGGGTCATTCCACAAAAATTTTCCATCCCATTATTCTTTGAACTTGAGAAAGAAAGAGAAAAAACACATAGATGGATGCAAATTTCCAAGTCTAATGGAGTGGAGGACATAGGTCACATGGAGGAGACACTCAAAGATGTGGGTAGAGAAATAAGCAGCATGAGGAACATAGAGGCCATAATGAAAGCTCAGTTGGAGGCAGAAAATGCATGGTTGAAAGGATAGATGCAAGAAAGAGAGAATCAATTGGAAACCATGGCTAGTCTATCCCTAGAAGTAATCTAGTGCAGAATTTCAGCTGATCCAGGTAGCTCCAGAGACACACACAGGACAAAGAGGAAATAGGAAGGGTCAAAAATCAAAGTGTTTGGATTATACTCAAACCAGGTTTATGTTAAAAATCTCGTCGTCGTGATCGTGGTGGTGTGAGCTGTTCATCAATCTGAGCCTAGATGAGGAAGTTAGAAGAAGTTAAAGTTCTGGTAGAAGTTGGGTTGTGGGCCAGGTTTAAGTGTCATACAATCTGACTGACCCCGAGGCATGAAACCTAGCTCCCAAAATTGGTCAAAATTGTGGCCTCGTTAATTTGCCCAATATCACTTATTTTCTAAAGGTTTGAAAATCTCCCCTTTTCTTTTAAAATAATAAAAAATTATATATATATATATATATATATTATATATATAGTGGCGGCCATGACCCCCGCCACTGCCCTCATACCCCAAAATTATTCTTTCAGTGTTTAAAATGGTGCATTAAAATGGAGGGGTTAGGGTTTGACCACTCGACCTCCTTCTTATTCGAATTCCTAACAAATTTGGCCAAACGAATCCATTGACACCTCCACCCAAAAAATAATGTAAACCTTCATTTTCCCAATGCACCCTAGAGGGAGGAACCAGTAGTGGGCATGGATTTCAAGGTAGAGGAGGCAGTGCACACATTTGGAGGTAGAATTTTGCAGGAGGGCCGAATTTTCACTTTGTCAGATTTTGACAAATTTTATATGGTTTCAACACTTCTCGACACCATGAACGCAATGGTGTTGTCTGTTTCTCCATCAAAGTTCTGCATTTTTCAGCCATTTTTTAGTATGTAGGTGGAACCATGACCATTGTAGAAACACACAACAAAATGATGATCCTTAAAATTTTCCCAAGGAGGTAATTTTTCTCCATGTCGGAATATAGTCAAGTTTGTCTTCTTTCATGGTTTCCCATAGGGATTGCAATGACAAGGTCAGATTCACCTTTGGAGTTGTAGATTTCCAATCCATCTATGGAGTAGAATCTTTGATAAATCTAAGGGGAATCTAAAAGATTCCTAGAGCCCCAAATTCGTAATTTCTCAGAATTCAAAAATTGGATAATCGATTTTGCACTATTCAATGCCACAAATCTGATAGTGCATTCAGATTTCTCATTTTCTCATTCTATTATTCAGCCACTTTTCTAAGTGGAATGCAGGCGTCAACATTCATGTGCGAGCAACCATTTCCATGTGATTGATGATGTGAGATCAATGGCATGAACAACTTCAACAGTTTTACATCCTTCTTCAGATGGCCCCTGGATGTGAGGTATACACTGTGTGTTCATGTACTTCTTTTGCTATGGATTGTGTTGAACAGATCCATGTTAATGCTTGATGTGGGAGATTGTTTCTTACTCGTTTTTACAATTCCTCCTTGATGTGATGTCGAATCATATGTGGGATGTAGTTGTTGTCATGATTCGTCATGTTGTGTTTTGAGATCCCTTTGTTGTACGTTGATCGGATACTCATGTGTCACTATGCATGTTGCGGTTTGAGATCCCTTTTATGTAATGTTGGCAGGATGATCATCATGCATGAGTTTTGTGTCATACTGATAGGAGTCTTTTGACTGAGAATCCCGATAGTGGAACATCTCTTGGAGCCACTCCTGCGTGAGGGCATTTTCCTTGTATGATAGTGGTGTCATCTCTTATGTACATCATCACTATTGACAACACTTAATACAGTGGCCTACACCATCTTAACACCGAGGCCCAGAGACATAGTCCCTCCTTGACAAACTTTGTTATCAATGGCTTATGTTTTTATGTTGTTGATGATTGTCTTGTTCCTCTTCTTTACAACTTGCAGATTTATTCATTTATGTTCTTTTAAAAATGCAATTTAACACATCATGAAAGTAAAAGGTCTTGGAAGGGTCCTTCATCACACCTAGACCTGGATCAAGTGGTATCAGAGCTATCTTTGCAATGATGTGAATTGCAGTGTGAACAATGGAATGTGTAGCAACAAAGGACGAAAAATCGATGTATGAGACCATGCTCAAAATTTCCAAACGAGTGAAAATAATGTATGAAACTCTACAGAAAGAGGCAGAGGAAAAGGAGTGATTGCAGCTTCAGTTTCAAGCCACAGAAGAGGCCCTAGAAGAACTGAAGCACAACAAACATAATCTTGAAATAGAGAATGTTGAACTCAAGATGTGTCTGCATGAAGAGAAGGACAAAAAGCAGAGTTTGCTACGACAACTGCAAGCTAAGGATGACGACTTGGAAAAGTTGTAGCGTGACCCATGTGAGGTAAAAATTAGTTCTCTGAATTCATGTATGTGTCCTAATGATGATTTTGCTGTTTTTGAAAATCATACCACAAGAATTAACTTCGAACTGTTGAAGAAAATGGGATATGAAGGAAAATGCTAGGGCATCAATGGCCAAACCATTGTCAACCCCATCAAAGTAGAAGAATTACCCCATCAGGCAGGACTTGGGTATGTTAGAAAGAAAGTTGGGGAATGTGCCGAGACAGCTAGCGAACCACCACCAATAGATAATGAGCAGTCCTCATCAATTCTTTCTAAATCAACAAAAGAGGTAAAAGATGTTGATTTCCTTTCAGTTTCATCTTAATATAGTATGATTTCTGTTTGATATTTGGAGATCCCAATTACAGGGACAAACATGAGGCTCCTTACAAGGATGAGGCATGAGGAGGAAATATAAGTTGGTGTTAATAACCAAGACATAACTCAACCATTGGAGGTTTTTGCAGAGAACTCAATTTGTAGGCTTGAGATACATCGAGGGAGAATGCTAAAAGGTGTCAGATTATTCTAAGACATCATCAAAATTTTCGAGGAAAGAGAATGATGGGAACACATCCTCATCATCCCATGGTAGTGCCCATTGCAAGGAAAGAGATGATTCAATATCTCATCGCCATACTTACACCAAAGACAAGAAGTAAAGGTATAATCACTCTCGATGTTCGAATGTTCATTTCTATTATAATCATGTTGTTAATGATGAACATAAAACATGGCATTGAGAAACATGTACCTTTTGTGGATTACATAACCATACATTTTCTAAGTGTTGGAAAAGAATGGAAGCACACAAAAGGATGAGGTGTGAAAGACCCTCTCAATAGCATGTAAAGAAATAGGTTAAGCAAATCTGAAGGAAGAAGACCTACTGCAGTCATTGCAACAAAAGTGGCCATCAAAGAGCCACTTGTTGGGGACTCCATCTGGAGCGGTGGCTTAAAGACAAAGCGTCAGTGCATGAACCAGGTGAAGCAGTTATTTGACCATCCAATGTGGCACAAGGTGGTGACCCATTCACCTTGATAAGTGAAAAATGGTTTCCAGATATGTTAGCTTGTCATGGTCACGCTTTTGTAAATCATTTGTTGCATTTTAAAATGTAAAAGTGAAGATGTTTCCCATCACTTGTTCAGCAACAATGATGTTTGGTCTTACTTTGAGTTGGATTTTAAACTCTGAAAGTGATGTCATGTTTTCATAACTTGTCAAAACAATAGTGTTTGGAATTATGTTTGTAAATCATGTGTTGCAATGATGATGATTTTTCCATCACTTGTTAAAGCAACAATGATATGTTGGCCTTGTTTTCATCGCTGAGGTGTTGCATCCATCTTAATGTAAACTTGACCACTGTGTATGTGTTATAAACTCATGGCAAGTGTGGGATGCTTGGATCACTAATTTTTCATGATATTCAAGCGTGTAATTGCAAAAAAAACAATGTACTACAAGTTTCGAGGTTGCAGGTGTTGGTTCATCACTTAAGGCTCTGAAGAACAAATGTGAAAGAGATGGAAGTGATACCTTTTAGGATGCTTGTGATGCAGACATGGTACAAATAAGTTGCAGATTATTTTTCATGCTTTTGGAGGACCAAAAGCTTCTCAATGGGGAGTATTGATCCAGGTAGCTCTAGAGACACAAACGACAAAGAGGACTTAGGAAGGGTCAAAAATCAAAGTGTTTGGATTATGCTTGAACCAGGTTCATGTTAATATCTCGTCGTCGTGATCATGGTTGTGCAAACGGTTCATCAATCCGAGTCTTGATGAGGAAGTTAGAAGCACTCAAATTTCTACTCAAAGTTGGGTTGTGGGACATATTTAAGTGTCCTACAATTTCACTGACCTCGAGGCATGAAACCTAGCTCCCGAAATCAGTCAAAATTGTGGCCTCGTTAATTCGCCCAATATCCCTTATTTTCTAAAGGTCTAAAAATCTCCCCTTTTATTTTAAAATAAAAAAATTATTATATATATGGTGGCAGGCCATGACCCCTGCAACCCCCCTCGGACCCCAAAATTATTGTTTCAGTTTTTAAAATGGCGCATTAAAATGGAGGGGTCGAGGTTTGAACACCCCACCTCCTCCTTCTTATTCGAATTCCTAACCAATTTTTCCAAATGAATTCATTGATACCTTTGCCTAAAAAATGATATAAACCTTCATTTTCCCAGTGCGCCCAAGAGGGAGGAACTAGCAGTGGGCATGGATTTCGAGGTAGAGGAGGCAGTGCACATAGTTTGAGGTAGAATTTTGCAGGAGGGCCAAATTTTCACTTTGTTAGATTTTGACAAATTTTATATGGTTTCAGCACTTCTCGATGCCATGAATGCAATGGTGTTGTTCATTTCTCCATCAGAGTTCTGCATTTTCAGCCATTTTTCAGTATGCACGTGGAACCATGACTGCTATAGGCACAGCGAAACCATGATCCTTAAAAGTTTCTCGAGGAGGTAATTTTTCTCCATGTTTGAATATAGTCAAGTTTATAGTCGTTTTTCATGGTTTTCTGTAGATATCACAATGGCAAGGTTAGATTCACCTTTGGAGTTAAAGATTTCCAGTCCACCTATGGAGCTAAATCTTTGAGGAATCTAGGGGGAATCTAAAAGATTCCTTGAGTCCCAGATTCTTAATTTCTCAGAATTAAAAAATTGGACAGTCGATTTCGTACTATTCGACGACACAAATCTGATGGTGCATTTAGATTTCTTATTTTCTCATCCTATTCTTTAGCTACTTTTCTAAGTGGAATGCATTTGTCAGCATTCATGTGCGAGCAACCATTTCCATGCGATTGATGTCGTGAGATCAATGGCACGAACAACTTCAGTGGTTTCACATCCTTCTTCAGATGGCCCTTGGATGTGAGGTATACGTAGTGTGTTCATGTACTTCTTTTTGCTATGCATTGTGCTACACAGAGCCCTGTTGATGCCTGATGTAGGATCTTATTTCTTACTCGTTTTCATGATTCCTGCTTGATGTGATGTGGAAACATATGAGGGATGTACTTGTTGTCATGATTGCTCATGTTGTGTTTTGAGATCCCTTTGTTGTATGTTGATGAGATACTCATGTGTCTCTATACATGTTTTGTTTTGAGATCTTTTTTATGTCATGTTAGCAGGATGATCATCATGCATGAGTTTTGTGTCATACTGATAGGAGTCTTTTGACTTAGAATCTTGGTAGTGGAATATCTCTTGGAGCCACACTTGTGTGAGGGCATGTTCCTTGTATGATAGCAATGTCATCTCTTATGTACATCACCACTATTGACTGCACTTAATGCAGTGGCCTACACCATCTTGAAATTGGATCCTAGAGATGTAGTCCATCCTAGACGAGCTCTATTATCAATGGCTTATGCTTTTATGTTGTTGATGATTGTCTTGTTCCTCTTCTTTACAACCTTCAGATGTATTCATTTATGTTCTTTTGAAAATTCAATTTAACACATAATGAAATTAAAAGGTCTTGGAAGGGTCCTTCATCACACCCAGACCTGGATCACCAGCTAAGTCCTATGCATTATACCTCAAGGGACCATGGTTGCAGTTCCAAATAAAGACCCTAGAACAGAGAGACACTATGCCATTCCAGGATTATATACAGTTCATTGATCTTTATGATCAAAGCACACTGGAGGATAGGGCTAAGATGTATGAGTTCTACTTGCATAACATGGCTTTAACAGACCTGAATGTATAAGACCCTAATGAAAAACTAGGGGATTTATAGTTGATGGCCTTGGCATCATGGGCGAACCATGAGGAAGAAAGGGTTGTAAAAATGAAGAAGATATTAGCAAGGGAACAAGAAAAGCCTCTCGTGATAAGAGCTTAGTAGTCAAATCCAATGGTTGTCATCAATACACCAAATTTAATCGCAAATGATCCTCAACTTGAACCCAGGTATCTTGCTACCCAAAAGCAAGCAATTACACATTGTGATGATATGTTCAGGCTATTAGGGGATGATAGCATGCAAGCTTGCAAAATGGATGGAATAATTTTCCGTACAATTTGAAAATCAAAGAGTACCATTCTCCTCAAAGAATGAGAGAAGCACTGAACAAAACACCCATATACAAGAAAACCATCCAAAGGCTCAGAGTTAATTGGATTGGCTTGAGACTTAGTCCACCATTGCTCTTGAGGATGTTAGAAGGAAGGAAGAGAAAGAAATAAAGCAGTGGGAGGAGATAGAAAGTGTTACACAGTAATTTATCACCACTTTCACTCCTAGTCTTCTCACTGTGTCCTATGTCTAAGTCAAACATGTTCATGACAGACAAATGCTCTCCTATGCTGCCAATTGACCCACTTTTCCTAAGTTATCTGCCTCATCACGGCTATAGGCTTAATAAATGCGCTGAAAGGTGCTCATTAACAATCCATTCGTGCCGCCAGCGTGGAAATACATTTGATTCCCGCGATGGCCCGATTTTATGCACCAGCGCAGGGCTATGTGTTTCCTTCAGCGATGATCTAACTAGCTGTACTCATCACTAGCGATGTCAGCGCTGAACCCTAGTTATGTGCCCGCGATGATCCAGATTGGGCGAATTTGTTCCAACAGTCGGCCTTCCAAATGACTCCAAACCTGGTTGTTGGCCCAGTTTATGTCGCCCTTCCCTCCCTGGTGTGGTATTTCCATCAATTGTGCTACCTTCCTTTGATGATGAGCTCTCCTTTCCACCTTTCATGGAGACTACTTCTCCTATTTAAACTCTCACCATTGTTATTCATTGCTGGTTCCTGATAGTTGGCTAGTTGAGCAGTGCTGTTAGTGTTTTGTGAGTTTGTTAGATAGCTGGTGTGAGTGTGGCAAGTGTGGGATTGTTGATAGCTTGTGGAAGGTTGTGAAATGCCCTTGATCTTGTGTAAAGCTTATGAGTGAGAGAGCTCTTGAATGTTGGGAGATCCATCTTCAAAGAGTGAATGCTTGAAGAACATGTTGGTTGGACCCTTCTGAGAAGGCTTGTGACGTCAAGACTTTGGTTGTAATCTTACTCTTATTTCATTATTAATGCAATCAATGATGTTTTCCTATGTCTTGTATGTAATGTACTTGATAGCTCATGACTTCTTGACTTTGTGAGTAAATAGTTCATTGTTGTATTCGGTTATGTGCTTTGTTGTATTTCCTTTGCTTTGTTTCAGGTTGATCACTCATTGAGGAGAAGGAAGCGGAAGTTGGAGCAGCACAACGAAACTCCATCGACCACCAGTTGAGGTAGGCCTCCAACTTTAATTGTTTAAGGAAAGCTATTATTGATCTGTCCTTGTTTGTGACTAGACCCACTCTAGGGCTAGAGGGGTTGCCTCTGTCTGCAGAGGGAACACTTTCCTGCATCACAAATTGGTGACTCCGCTGGGGATGGTTTTGGCCTTTGTTTTCTTTGCTTTCTCTTGTCTTGATTTTTTTATTTGGTCTATTTTGAAGTTTTGGGGATTAGTTATCAGTCCTCTGAGTTTCCTGGGTTGATCTGGGAAATATCCCTATTTGATTGAAGGATTGGTTGTTGTTGATTTGGGAGTTTTGGGAGTTTTGGTTCATCTGCCATTGTTTTGAACATCATCACAGATTTATTTTTAACAGTCGCGCTGTCATCACGCTCACCCTTTTATAATATCCCGTTCATCGCGTAATTACGCCTCACAGTCGCGACGATTCTGGAAATTGGACCATCACGGAAAAGTCATGTACTTCTGCGCTGACATTGCTTTGTTGCTACTGCTAGTGCTTTATCAGCACTTGTTTCTTGTGTATTACCCACACTGATTGATGTAGAATTGATTTTCTCAATTCTGCCTCTTGAGTCCATCAGTGCTATTGGTCCCTTGCTTTTCTCACTTGCTTGATGATTTATTTTTCACTGTTCATGGTTAAGGCACTCTCTTGTGAGCTTTGTTGAATGAATCTTGTTTTTTTTCTTATGTGACCTAGATCACTATTTCAAGTTCCTTGAATCTATTGGCTTGGTTGCTTGTTTGCTCAAGGTTTGTTTGGGTCTTCTTGTTGGTTTGGTTGAGCCTTCCCCTTAGCCTGTTTTTGGTTTATTGTTTAGTGAATGTTATTGAACCAATCTTTGGCATTGATTCAATTTCTCTTTGCTACCGAACATAGATTACAATTGTTTGGATCAACCGGGTTTTTCCACACTTGCTTGTTGCTTGTTTGTTTCTTCTAGATTTAAAGACATCAACATCAAAAATATTGCATTCATTTAGTACGAAAGTGAAAGTGAATTTGCATTTCAAGTTTGCATATTGGAAAGCGAATGATAAGATCTCTCATTAGTAGTATCCATGCACTTTAGGAATTGGTGTCTATATGCATTGAGTGACTACCTTTGCTGTCTTGGTTTTCTTGGTTTGGGAATGATCTCTCTACCCTCCTGTAGGTAGGTGTTCATTGAAGAAAAAAGATTTTTCATTCATTCTAGCTGCATCCCAGGATTTATTATATACACATGGTAAGGCTTGAAAACTGAAACATAATCCAAGATAAACTCTAAAATGAACTGAATGAATCTAACAACGCATTGGAACATAACAAACTATTTAGAGGTCTAGGCTAGAGATGTGCTTCGGCGTTGTTAAACCTACTCACTTTTGTTTCCACTCAAGGTTGGGTGATTCCTCCTTCTGTGACTCAATAGTGGTCTAGTACGGAATTGTGCTCCCATGTACCATCGAGTATATGTTGGGAGACCCCACTAGGTTTATCATCCTTTATCCATAGGAAGCCATGTTTGCCGCCTTACAAACCGTAATGCGCCGAACACAGCATTCGGGAAGATTGATTGCCATACAGAAAGTCCTTGGTTTTCATATGACTGCCAAGGTGTATATGCAGTTTTACAGATTGTCTGGTAAACCTTTTGCCTAGTTCTCCAGAGTAGTCACTTTCGCTCCTTTTCGGACTACCTAAAAGAAAAGTTTCATCTGAGCACTTGTCACTTCAGGCTCATTAAACATTCGAAGGCGAATAGAGTCATTTTTTGGTCCTTTTCTTGACTCTTTAAAGATGGAAAGGTCAAGTTGTGTTCTGGTGTCTTAAAATTTATTCGGCCACATTTACATTTACCCCGTTAGATCTTGTTTGCGTTAGCTTGAGTAGGGTTCTTTCTCGTTAGTTTTCCTAGGGTTTTTGAATCGAATCATCCTGGCAGAATCACCGATCCCGTTTCCCATTCCAAGTGACCAAGGCTCTCCCTCTTTTGTTGCTCTTGAGATACTGGTTGGTAGTGATACTCTCCCTGTTATTCCGAGTATCCAACCAATTAACTCTCGCGCTCTAGAAGACGAGGCTTACGATATTCATTGGAACCCCGTTTGGGAGCCTTCCGAAGAAGATATTCCCGGTACTCCTCCTAGTGTTTTGGTCCCAATGTCTTCTTCTCACATGGATGACACATCCCCCATTATGAGTGAAGGATCCGTTGTGATGAGCAGTGAAATTCCTATCCCAACAGAAACCCCACCCTTCAGTGTCACCCCTATCGTTGTCACACTGCCCTTACACTATAGGGCTTTGAGGGATGTTATGGGTTCTAGGACCTCCCTTACAAGTTCTATGTGGTCTCATACCATCACTCTGACTTCGGAGTCTTTTATTCCTCAAATTCACAATTTTTCTGTCACCTTAGTCTATTCCAACTGTCTATGTGGCTTCTTTAGCCCCTATTGTTGGTGTCGTCACTGCATCCTTAGTTTTGACCAATATTGCTAGACCTTCCCTGGGATCGGCGAATACTGGCCCATCGGCATCTACATCCGAAGTTGTTGATCCTATGCTTAATGCCCCACCTTCTTCTGGTTCCATTCCAGCAGGGGGGGCATACGATTAATATTTGCATGCTCTTCAAAATCCAGGTACGTAAGCTTCGTTTCATTATTACGATTCTCAAGGAGCTCACCTTTATCACCATGGACCTTTGCCATCTCAGCCTGTGGTTGAGGTCACGGTCCCGTTAGCTGTTGCTTGGGGTACCACCAGTTATGGTGGTGGCTAATTACCCCCTGCGAATTTTCAAGGACCACCTTACCAAGGTCAGTCGTCCTACATGCAGCCCTCCTATGGGCAGTAGTATTACAGACAACCTTATCCAGGGCAACCCGGAGG
Source organism: Pinus taeda (assembly GCA_000404065.3). Classification (NCBI taxonomy): domain Eukaryota; kingdom Viridiplantae; phylum Streptophyta; class Pinopsida; order Pinales; family Pinaceae; genus Pinus; species Pinus taeda. The sequence goes on along the minus strand of APFE030436859.1, from coordinate 13,781 downwards.
CCCACAAGGACAACCCTTCCAGGGACAACCTTTGGCCTCTGGTGGTTCATCTTTTACTTATCTTGGGCAACCTTCTGGTAATCCAGGACAACCTTACATGCAACAAGGTCAACCTAGTGTCCAGCAGGACTACCCCTCTGTGCAGGTTGGCCAGTCTTACGTACAGCAAGGCCAACCCACTACCCAGTCTGTTCAATCATCTAGACAATTTGGCCACCCTCAAATTCAATTAGGTCAACCAACTGTCCAATCTGCTCAGCCATCCGGTCCATCAGGACAGCCCTCAGTTGTGCAAGGACAACCCAATACCCAGCAGGGTCAACCTTCTGGGCAAATGGGTCAATCTCAATCTCAACTAGGTGAACCTTTTGGCTAGGTGGCTGAGCCTCAATTTTCTCAAGGACATCCATCTGGGCCTGCTCAACCAGGCACTCAAATGATTGTTGCTTCTCAAGCTCCACCTGGTTTTTAGCCCCAGTTTGGGCTCTAGACCCAAGTCGGTCTTCAAATGCAGGTTGGATCTCAATCTCAACCCACTTATCAAACGCAGCCTGGCCCCCAGGCTCATTTTGGAGCGTAGCCGCCTTATCGTTTCCAGCAACCCTAAGGGAAAACTCAATTTTCCCCATATCAAAATTATCAACAACTGTAGGTGAGTCCTTATCAAAATTACCAGCAAAAGTATGTTGCTCCTGCAGGGCAAGTTGGTAATCAATGGAATGCTGGGGGGCATGTCCAGGGTTAGCCATCCAGTTATGGCTACAACCCTTACAGACAAAATCCCTAAGGACAGAACCCTCCTAGGCCAAATCTGTCTGGACAGAATCAATGGGGGCAGCAAGCAGCTGGTTGGAACTCTATTGCTACCTCCTACCCGCGGCCTCAAATGTCCTTTAATCCTCAGTTATCCTTTTTAGCAATGTTGGAGTTACCGAATGTGTCAAAACTGACCAATGATCCTATCCTTCATAATCCGTATTGGCCACCGGTTCCAACTAAGATTCCTGGTGATTGTCCCAAATTCGATGGTAAAGCTGGAGAAGACCCCCAAGCCCATGTTATGACTTATAATCTATTGTGTTTGTCAAATTTGTGGCTTGATGATTCAATTTGGCTCCACCTTTTTGAAAGGACCCTCACTCGCTCTACTGCTAAATGGTATATTGAGTTAGGTCACAGATCTTTTCAGGATTTTAACTCATTGGCTATGGCTTTTTTAACTCATTTTCAGTTGCCAATTTGATATGAAATGGGCACACATCTCCAGACATCCCTTAAACAAACAATGGCTACGTACATCTCCGATCATATCCATGAATGGAGACGACATCACCGTTTGATTATGTTTTGGATTACCGATCAGCTCCTGACCGACTGGTTCACGACCTCATTTGTCAGTCCGATAGCACGGGACATTGCTATGGGGGCATGTGTAACTGAAGAGCAGGATATTGCATGTGCTCAGTACCTTGACTTGGTTTACTCCTAGTCCGGTACACTATATGATTATTTTCCTGATGCCCCGAGGCTCGGAACTTCTAAAGCCCCACCAACACCATCGGTTGACGGTGTCATTGGTTCTATTAATCCGCCCCCTAAGAAATCTTCCGCGAACCCTGGGAAGCAAAAGTCGAATGCTTTGAATGAAAATACTTCTCAGGCTGTATCCAATTCCGGTAATACTTCCAAGGTTAATGCCATCCAGTCCACCACGGCAGACAAAGCCTCGAAAGGGAAAAAAAAGGGAAAAGGAAAGAATAAAGCTGATCAACCAAAGTAGGATTCTGCTAAACCTCCACCCAACGAGGGAACCAAATGCAAGCCCAAGTATCCTTGCCTTATCTGTGACGAGGATCACTATACCAAAGACTACCCGAGGGGGTCTGAAGTTAGTCGTTTGTTGAAAGGTGCTCCTGGGACTCCTGCAGTGCTAAAAAAACCTTTTCCCTCACAGCAAACGCAAATGGTGGCTGATCCATCCAAATCCTCTTCTCCTTTTGGTTCCCAAGTGTTTATGGTTGGGATGATCCCTGTTCACATTAGTACACGAGAAAAAGAATATCCATCGCCTGTCGAGAAAGAGCCTGAGGTTCCCTCCAGTGCTCTTCTGTCTAGTTCTGGTCCGCTACATATTGAGAGACCTAGCACTGAGACGCCCATCTCACCCCCTCCTAAAGGTGTACTCAAGAAATCTTCTTACAACCCTAATGCTCATGCTTCTCAGCACTATAGCATCATTGAGGACTTAGCCCAAGCTCCATCAGCTATGTCTGCTCTAGAAGTTCTCTAGAGCTGCCTCTCCTAGAGGAAGTCCTTGCTATCGGCTATTGGTGGCATCGACCTGGCCGACTCGGATTTAATTTCTTTTGATCTCGATAGCCATATATCGAGATTGCCTCACCAAATTGCCTTCCTTATCCAAGTCATCATCAACTCTAAAATGATTCATCGTACTGTCATTGATGAAGGCGCTTCAACTTGCATCATGTCTGTTGCTTGTTGGAAGGCTATTGGTTCTCCGACTCTGAGTCAGTCTCTTATGACTTTGGAAGCCTTTGATGGGAGAGAGTCTTGCCCTTATAGTATACTCCAACGTTTGCCCATTACTTTGGAAGGGAAGACTGTCGAAGTGGAAGTTGAAGTCGTTGATGCCAATCTAACTTACAACCTCCTTTTGGGCTGAAGCTGGACATATGCCCTATGAGCTGTGGCTTCATCTCTATTTCGTGTCATTCATTTCCCTCATTAGGGGAAGATCGTCATAGTAGACTAGCTATCTTTCTTCGCCTCCTCTTTCGAAGGCAACGTGCCTTTTATGGAGCATACCTCCATTCCATAGGAGAGTGTGGGAGCTAGACTCTTTAAAGATCCTACCCTTATGGGTGTCTTTTCACTCCCACCTCTGAACGTCGCTCCTATTAATATGATTTTCGTTTGCTCTGATCCATGGGTTCTTCCCCCCACTGATTAGATAGAATCTTGGGGCGATGAGATGTCGTTGAGTCCTACCGAGCTCAACTATGTCGAGATTGTTTCTGCATCGGCTCCCCCTCCCGAATCTGCTCCTTCAAGTAGAGCTCTCGACTCGTATGCTCATTCCCCTTAGCTTAGAGACTACACTTCTTCAGACCTTTTAAAGGAAATGTTTCCTTCTGATGAGCCATTATCAAGACCATGTCTCTCAAGGAACCCCCTTTGTCCAATCACCACCATCATTCCTCGTTTCTCCCTGTCCATCAGGAAATGCTTCCTTGTCTTGAGCACTTTACTTCTGGTTCTCCATTTCACCCTATTGTTACCATTGGCCCTTTTGCTAAATGGGGCATTGATTATATGGCTTGTAACCCTCGCTCGGCCGTGGGGCATGGGTATATCATCGGTGCCATTGATTATTTTAAAAAATGGGCCAAGACGATGCCTACATTATCTAGGCTGGTCACACAGTGGCACAATGGGATAAGCCCCGAAATGGGCTTTACTTGCAAAAATATTATGCGTGAATTCCATGGACTCTTTGTACGTATGTGTGTTTAGTAGGTGTGTTGTGTGTGTGTGTTTTCATGTTTTGGCTTGGTGTATCAGCATGATTGCCGCTTATTGTGTCTTTTTGCTTCTTGTGCAGATGTCTGGTGCACCCTACGTTGGTTTCGCTGATGGTGCCTGCCGCAGTACACGCAACCTGTCTTCTGTGGCATGGGTGATCTATGATCCTCATGGTGAACTAGTAGAACTTCAAGGTATTTGTCTAGGTTGTACCATGAACAATGTCATTGAGTATACTGTTGTTATTGAGTTACTGGCCAAGGTGATCAATCTCGGTATTCGTACATTGGTTGTGAACCTGGATTCTCAGCTTGTCGTCCACCAGCTCAATGGGCGATATTCCGTCAAGGACCATTGGATTTGAAGGTTGTATTTACGTGTTAAATTGTTAGAAAGGAATTTTGATTTCATCACATATCAACACATTCCACGAAGGTTAAACACGTTAATTGATGCATTGGCAAACCATTCATTAGACAGACATTTATGTAACATGTAATCAAAACAGCATATAAGAAGCATGTAAAACACAACAAAGTACCATAGGATATGTATATATATATATATAATATATATATATATTATATATATATATATATATATATATATATATATATATATAACTCATGTTGCGCACCGAGGCGCTCAAAAAATAAGTGTACATGTCCAAATAGAGTCTGTGTTCTCCATACATCCAAGACACATGTCTCTCAAAAATTCATCAGCAAGAAATAAACCTAGGAATCTACTTCAGTAGGTTATGCTCCCTATAGCACACCGCCACTCGGGCCACTTGCCTCAATAGGTGGTGCACCCTGGGTTTCACTCCTACTATGTGGATTTGCAATGCTACGGGGACCTCCTCGACCCCCATGTAATCAGGGATCCCCGCCATCAGACCCTAAAGGTTTCGGGCCACTGTCTCCATCTCGTCATCCTCCGGGGGAGCCAAGGCCAGTGCTCTGATGCCCTGTGCATCCCTCCGTGCCTCTGGAGCCAACCCAATGGGTCTCACTGGTCCCACATCTCTAATTCCATAGCATTCATTATTAGGACATATACATGAAAAAATCTAAAAACATCATAAAAAATAAAATGCAAAAATAATGTGATCAAGTGTCTTACCACCATCATCCCACTGCTCTCCAGTAGGCAGTTGCATGCCAATCCTTGACGAAGATCACTTGGTGCTCCAGCCACTCTTGAAACAGTGTCCCCCATGACACTGGTCGTCCGCCACCTCCTCGTGGCATGACATGTGCCCATCGTGTAGCCCTGGTCTCACGTGGTCTGGGAAAATCCAAATCCATGTCCTGCAACTGCAATGCCGGCACCCACTCTAGCATGATCGAGACTAAGATGGACCCATCACCAAACTACTTCGTCTCCCCTCGTCGGTAGCTGGTAATTTGCCTCTTTATATTCACTGTCAATGTGTCTATCGAGTTAAACATGGTTAGATTGAGACATTTGAGAGCCAGCCAGAGATGGGTCTTCGAAGCCTCGTGTTGGGTTTGGGAGCCCACTTCCCATGTCACCATGAATAACATAGCACGAAGGACTACGTCCTCCACTATCGAAATTGCGACCTTCCTGCTTTTGGTTTTGTGTGCCCCTGGGCACACTTGAGCCATCAACATCTCCAGAGAATCACCCCCGGGTCACTGCCCCTCTAGGATGGGCCTCTCGCCACGACAGGACAGCCCAGTCAAAAAATATATGTCTGTAGCATCAAACTCAATATCCAAGCCTTGGATGATGAATTTCCCATCTGTGGGATTCCAGGCCCGGATCAGTAGCTCCAGTAAATCAGGTTGTGACCGAAGGTGTGGAGTGAGGAAGAATTTGAGCAATCAACATGCTCATAATGCGTTTCGGCACCCCACATAGGCAAAAGCTTGAATATCATTGTCATCATGCATTCATTCTTGCTAGATGAACACCATTATAGCCTGCATGACGAAAAAAAACGAATTAGCACTTCTTTTGCAAAATTCAAAGCGTAATTTGTGCAAAAACATAATTTCGTGTCGTCATCGTGTCTGTTTTTAAAACAGATGTGATGACGCGAGGTCACTAGTTCTATTTTTTCGCAGTCATCGTGGAAGTACATCACTTTTCCGTGATGATTGGAGCACATTATGTGTAAATTTTTAGGTCATCGCGGACTCGAGGGGTATACCCACGATGACTGAGCGGTGGAGCTTGGTCCAAAAATCTGCCTAAACTAACACATTTAATGGTAAAAAATGCATGAAAAAGGTATTGAATTGAAGTACAGGACGAAGTCTATCTACCTGGATGGATTTTCGAGGTGAACGATAGATGAATGAGGTCAAAATTAGCTCGCCAACTTTGGTGCTCCAAAATGCTCCACAGTGGAATGAACAGTAACAATGGTAAAAATGGATGGATTAACCCCTTTTTATAGTAATTTTTGGAAATTAAAAAATTATATTTTATAAATATGGGTTTTTTCTCATGGTTAAGTTAAAATTTGGTTTTTTCAACTATGTTTTAAGTATATTGTTCATTTTATATTGAATGGGTTTATGTGTGACGTGTTTTGTGCAGAGCTACAGGTAGTGGAGTTTCATGTACAGTTGATCCATGAAGTTGTCTTTAAGCTCTTTTCCGACTTGAAAAATGAAAATATAGTTGAGTTGTTCCTCTTGACTTGTTAAAAGTAAATAAGAGGTGGTCGCCTTTAAGCTCTTTTCTGACCGTCTAAAAAAGAAAAGATTGTCGGGCCTTTGTCGTTTCAAGCTCATTATTGGTTACGAAACGACGTGATTTCGGTCGCTTTTCTACTTTTTCAGGTCGAAGTCACTAATCATGAAAAGTACTCCTCGATCGTAATAATCAGGCGGTTTTTTCGAGTATCATTTTATACTTTTTTCGGGCTTGAGAGATACAAATCTATGAAAAAGACCCCCCTGGAATTTTTTTTTCCGTGTCTTTTTCAAACTCTCTAAACATGAAAAAGACTCTGAGTTTTGCCTATGTAGGACTCGTTAAACCCTAACGACATTGGACTCATCACCATGACTTGACTTGAGCTTCTCCTCCCTAGGGCTCGTTAAACTATTACTAGGTTGGATTCAATAGCAGGTTTATCATTGATCGTCCATGGCAGCAAGTCACTCTTGAACATCGACACTTTTGCTTCTTGACGGGTTGGGATATCCATACATCATCATTTCTCCTTCCGTGGGTTGGGTTGTCATTTAGCCTCATTCCATCTTATTCACGCCGTTGTCATCAAGCCTCTGATCCCCTGATACCTGAATGCTACCACCCTTCGGAGTCGTGTCACTGACATGTTCAAGAGTATAATCCTTCTGCAGTTTACACCTCTATCTCCTTCTCTGATACTATGTTTTCCCATCTAACACTTGTTCCTTATCTCATTTTGTTGATGGGGGAAACAATATGGCCATCCTGTGACAGGTCGTCTCCTGTCAACATCAGCTCATTATCCAGGAGATTGATCTAGAGATGCCCTTTGGTACCTTAGAGTTTGGATGCCTCAATGGCAAGTTCTTCTCACCTGACAATCGACTTTCATCATTGGTCGTTGATTGGGTGATTCCATGAGTGTTCGAGTTCAGCTCCTTTTTCACTTCGTGGATTGTGCTACCTAGTACCTTGAGAACCATGGGCATTATAGGTGGTTTCTCTCGCGCTTGTTAATGGTTTTCATCATTGACTAGTAATCAAGTGACTTTCTATCATGCTCAACTTTAGCACATCTATTCGCACGTTAGAATTTGTACAGTGATAAGATGGGTTCAAGACCCCGAACTCAAATTACATATGTTCGGGCTGCGTGGATTGGTTTCTAATTACATGACTCGTTGATGGATGGCTGCGACCATGCCTGAGTCTTGATGGATGGTTGTGACCATACCTTTATCATTATCATGGTCTCATTAGCTGGATGGTTGTGTCCATACCACAGACCTATTCTGTATGTCTTTTGGATGGCTTCGCCCATGCCTAGACTACATGTACTTCAGAGATATCAGTTCGACTTGCGTACAGGTCCTTCTAGATGGTGTTTCGGCTCAATTGTTTTGTAAAGCATTTCACCCCTCCCACTCTCTCGGGCTTCATACTTTAGGGGGCATCTGTTACATAGTAATTTATCACCGCTTTCACTCCCGGTCTTCTCACTGTGTCCTGTTTCCAAGTCAAACATGTTCATGATAGACAAATGCTCTACTATGCTACCAATTGACCCACTTTTCCTAAGTCATCTGCCTCATCGTGGCTATAGGCTTAATAAACGCACTGAAAGGTGCTCATGAATAGTCCATTCGCACTGCCAGTGTGGAGGTACATCTGATTCCCGCGATGGCCCAATTTTATGCACCAGTGCGGGGCTATGTGTTTCCTTCTGCGATGATCTTACTAGCTGTACTGATCACTAGTGATGTCAGCGCTGAACCCCAGTTATGTGCCCGCAATGATCCAGATTGGGTGAATTTGTTCCAATAGTTGGCCTTCCAGATGACTCCAGACCTGGTTGTTGGCCTAGTTTATGTCGCCCTTCCCTCCCTGGTGTGGCAGTTCCGTCAATTGTGCTACCTTCCTTTGATTATAAGCTCTCCTTTCCACCTTTCATGGAGACTCCTTCTCCTATTTAAACTCTCACCATTATTATGCATTGCTGGTTCCTGATAGTTGGCTAGTTGAGCAGTGCTGTTAGTGTTTTTTGAGTTTGCTAGATAGCTGGTGTGAGTGTGGCAAGTGTGGGATTGTTGATAGCTTGTGGAAGGTTGTGAAGTGCGCTTGATCTTGTGTAAAGCTTATGAGTGAGAGAGCTCTTGTATGTTGGGAGATCCATCTTCAAAGAGTGAATGCTTGAAGAACATGCTGGCTGGACCCTTCTGAGAAGGCTTGTGACATCAAGACTTTGGTTGTAAGCTTACTCTTATTTCATTATTAATGCAATCAATGATGTTTTCCTATGTCTTGTATGTAATGTACTTGATAGCTCATGACTTCTTGACTTTGTGAGTAAATAGTTCATTGTTGTATTCAGTTATGTGCTTTGTTGTATTTCCTTTGCTTTGTTTCAGGTTGATCACTCATTGAGGAGAAGGAAGAGGAAGCTGGAGCAGTGCAATAGAACTCCATCGACCACCGGTTGAGGAAGGCCTCCAACTTTAACTGTTTAAGGAAAGCTATTATTGAATTGTCCTTGTTTGTGACTAGACCCACTCTAGGGCTAGAGGGGTTGCCTCTGTCTGTAGAGGGAACACTTTCCTGCATCACAGAAATGAAGGTAGGATTCTATGCACAAGAAGAGGAAACCACAATGAAAGCATTAGATATTAGGGAGGCCACTATGGCTATGAAATATATGGATATTGATTGAGTTGCTCAGAGGATGAGAAACACTTTTAGTAGGGGGTGATGATGAGCCTCATTATTGGGTAACTATATGGACCTTAATTCACCTCCTAGCTTATTCAAATCAACTCTTCTCACAATTTATTACATGTTTTCATTATATTTTGTTTAATGAGATGAGTCAAAGTGGGATATTATGCCTAATGGACTAATGTGAATTGAATGCAGGTTTGTGTTGGGTCCCTATAATACTAGTGATTACCCCATTACTATTATAGTTATACTCCTTATTAATATTTTTGTGCCCCTATTGCCCCCATATTGTTATTACTGTGCCCCATAGAATCCCTCTATTGTTATTTTTGTGGCTTTATATTATTATTGTTAGGTCGGCTGGGTTATATTTTGACTCCTTAGACTCCTATATATAGAAAGGAGGTTTTGTCATTTCTATCATCCAAGAATTGTTTAATTGTGTAATGTAAAGGAGGTTGCCCCCTCAAAGAGGCTGAATTCTAAGGCGTTGATCTCTCTTTTCTATATTTTTGTGATCTGGTTTCATAACATTTGGTATCAGAGCTTTGGATTCTAGGGTTTCACTGCTCCAAATAGGTCATCGTGGCATTTTCGCTATAACTTTTTTCTACGACGTTTCAGAAGCGAAAAAACACCCGTTTGAGACGAAATCGCATTAAAGCTCAGGTCCGAATTTTAGAGTTTGTCACGCTATATTTGCGGAGATATGATCTGAGGAAGTTGGTCTTTTTGCAGACTCCTGAATTACATTCCCAAATAGGTGACCTGGGGAAAATCGTCATAACTTTCTTTGTGAGCATTGGATTGAAATTTTGTAAGAAGGTACAGAAAGAGGATGGAATGTAGTTTCTTGTATATATTTTTCAGTGCCAAAGGTTGAAACAGTGACATGTGGCACTTCATACAAGTTCGCTCTTCTAGAAAGGTCTATAATCAGGTCATCTTGGGATATCGTGCATAACTCTTTCTTGGAGAATCTAATTTGGATCAGACTGGTGGCATTGGAAAGAGGACGCAGAGTGCTACTACAGATCACAATTTTAGAATTGGATGATCTGAAATTACAGAGATAGATCAGATTCAATATCAAGCTCCTACAAAGTGAAAAAA
>APFE030436842.1:0-73069 GCA_000404065.3 Pinus taeda | reverse complement strand
CGTAACTTTGGCATACGATCTCCGTTTGACGCGTATGATAGCTCGTTAGAAAGATCTATCTGAGAACTACTACTTTGGAAAGGGCAACATCGGTCCATGGACCCATGTTGCCCCCAAATTTCCCAAAAAAACGTCGTTTAGGGCCTCAAAACGGCTCTGGAAGTTCAGGACCCGAAAAAACTGCTAAAAACAGTAAATTGTGCTACAATTACGAAAACTGAAAAACCGAAGGAGACGTTTGCGGGGGTCCAAATTGGATAGGTGGGTGGCCACCAACATCTACCTGGATCATGCTTGCTTATCTGCTACATATACCTGTAATTTAAGTGACCAAACCTCTCGTGCCAAAGCCTACTACTATCATCAACATGTGTAAGCAATAAGGAGGATTCAGATTCAATAAATTCAGAAAATGTATACAGTCTGGCTCCATTGTTTACCTCACCGGGTGCAATTTTGGAGCTGCTATGTGGGTCATATATGTTCACTACATTTGGAGTGAATTCCACTCTCTTTCCGGTGCTGAAATGAGTGATCTGATAAACTAAAAGCAGGTTTACCGAAAGTCTTGGAACATGAAGCACATCTTCAAAGCTTCTGTGTAAAATTTCCACTCTACCTTTTCCAGTGACCTCAATAGGTGAGTGATCTCCTATAAGGATGGGAGGTCCTTTGCATGCATCCAAAGAGGAATAGAATTCCTTTGCAGCAACCATATGATGTGATGCACCAGAATCTATAATCCATGCATCAGGGGAAGAATTAATTGCAACTAAAGCATGAAAATTGTTACCTTTCCCATGTGGCAGATACTCAGTTTTCCTCTTGGCGACCTGAGGGATGTGGTCCCCAAGGTTGTGCTTCTGAAGGATATTTGCCATTTGGTCAATTTGTTTCTTCATGCAAGAGGATTCTGGATGGAATCCTCTTTGACAGTAGGTGAATTTGTTTCTTTTCTTCTCTTTCTCATTTGTCAAGCTCGAGGAGTCATTGAAGGGCTTGGTGTACCCTTCCTTCTTTGGATGGGAATGAGCTTTTCATAATCCTCTTTGACAGTAGGTGAATTTGTTTCCTTTCTTCCCTTTCTCATTTCTCAAGCCAGAGGAGTCATTGAAGGGCTTGGTGTACCCTTCCTTCTTTGGATGGGAATGAGCTTTTCCCTTGTCTTTTTGCTACTGATTTTTCTGATTTGAATCAAATCTGTGATTTTTATTGTGGCTGCCATCATGCATAGCAAGTGCATGCGCTTTTGGAGGTTTGATTTTCCCCATGCCAATGAGTTTATCTTGCTCAAAAGTAAATGATTCGATGAACTCTTTGAGAGAAGGCATAGTCTAGGATTTACCTGTTGCGAGCCTTACTGCGAGCCTTACTGAATGAAATGCAGACATAAAGACGGAGTATTCAGGTCCGAGCTTTGACATAATAGAAAGAATTTGGCGACTCTCGTCCTTGGATTTGTCAATTCCACAACCCTTGAGTTGCAACAATAGATCATTATATTTGTTGAAGAAGTCTTGAATTATGTCATAGTTCGTGGATCCAATGATAGCAGCTCCACTTCGAGCAGATGTCCTTTCATCTCATCCTGTTTCCCGTAGAGTTCTTCAACCTTTTTTCAAATCTCATTGGGAGTATTGCAGGCAGATAGATGAAACTGCAACTCTAGGGAGATGCACATGCATATGGATCCGTGGGCCTCATCCATGTGGTTGAGGTACTTGGATTTCTCTATTACTGAAGTGGGTTCCACTTCTGCAGCGATGGTAATCTTTTACAACCCTTTTTGATGAAGGTATCAAGCCATTTGGTCCTTTCATTCATGATAGTTGTACGGTGTTAGGATCGATGCTTTGGGAAACTCCATTTTTCTATTGATCTTCGATCTCAAAGCTGTAATACCTGCAAAATAAAATACTGTTGCGCCTTTTATCTAGCAACCTGTGGGCTCTGTTACCATGTAAATGTGTTAGAAGATCTAAACAGATGAATCTAACTAGTAAAGGTTGAACACATAGCGTTGCAGAGCAAAAACACTAAAAGAAAATCAAAAGAACAAAAGAATAATTCATTAGAAAATAGGTTACAATGCTCATGATATAGCATTACTAGGTGAAGATCCCAAGGTAATGCACCATAGTGGTGATCAATGAAAAGACTCAACACCTACAACAAGTTCGGGAGAAAACTAGCCAGTTGTGGAGTGAAAAAAGGAACAATTTAGGGAGTAAATCATGGAGAAGAACTAACGAGTTGCGGAGTTAAAAAAGGAGCAAATCATGGAGTAAATCATGCAAAAGGAATCTTGCATGTAGTCCCATGCTCTAACTAAAAGTCCGAATGTAGGTGTGTGGTACTTCCAACAAAGGCTTTTACCCTGATCATTTTTCCCACTTCTTATTTTTTCGTATTTTAGAGAGTTTGACGAGTAAAAATATAATATATATTTATTCCTCTTTTTTGCAGGTTAAGGAATGGAATCTCAGTGCTGGCAGATTTCAAGTATGACAACTCTTTCTAGCTGTGCTTGTCCTTCCCTGAAATTTTTACAATCCGGTGTATTTTTCCTGTGACAGTTTGCTTTTGTTTATGATCAAACATCTTGGTTTCAATATTTTACTAACTGCAGCTTGGTTGCTCTATAGTACACTAAAATCTTGATATACTGTAGGCGTCTGGTTCCTTTCTAGATCTTACAATATCAATGGCTTATTTAGGCTTCAACGTTTACAGGTTGAATCCCCTTGCGCTAATTGATCGACTTGTATTTTCCCTTTGTACATTTTGTCCGTCCCTCCCGGAAATGATATGGTCGTTGCTATATATATTTTCTATTAAGTCAATTTAAAGAAATTCATACTTTACCCTATTGGGTTTTCTCAGGAAGACAATTATATACAGTTCTTTGAGAAATAGTAATTTTGTTTATGACTAAGTGCCATCGCTTAATTTTTAATTCTACTTTTGTTGAAATGGGTCCAGTTTGGCATCACTGTATATAATGGTTAATTTATAGAGAATATTTCTTATTTCCTGAATTTTTGTACTTGAAACGGCCACCAGTGGGACTTATATGAAATACATTGTGAATTGGATATTTATTCACTTTTTTTTAATATATATAGTAAGTTTACTTAATCTGCGTTATTTTCACCTTCTTTTTAATTCTTATAGCAATATCCGAGCATTATTATTATTGTTTTCCCTGTTCTGGATATACCTTTCAAGGAAAGCAGATAATTATTTACAAAAATATAGAATACTCGTAACCTCATTGCTTATGCCCCTTGGTATTATTGTTAAGAACAATGTCCTTTGCATTGTTGTGTTTCTCTCTTTCAAAACAAATATTACTTGTGATTCTCTCTCAACCTTTTAAAATTTAATACGAGTTAATTTCTTTAGAAATATATAAAATACCCTTATTATCTAAATGTTCGATCTCTTTTCCAGAACTAGATAGCTAGTGAAACTTCTTCCCTGAGAATTAATCCTCCATTCGGTAATCAATAGTTAACTATCCCATTTTTATGTTAAAGGAAGTTTATATAACACGTTTTAACTATTGGTTTAATAGTAGCTAGACTCTCAAACAGAATTCAATTATGTAACTTGCTTGATAATTTACTTATTCCAGGTTTCCTGACCTTAACGTTGAATTCTACCTTATATTTACATTTATGTTTACTCTACAAAACCAAATAAAAGTAGATATTGGTTATAATAAATATCATCTCAGCAGGCAACATTTATATCATAGTTTGGTACATACATAATTTACTCACTAACCATTCCTTATGAATTTACAATACTGCCTGGGTGTACCGTTGTAGATAAAATATAATTTAATCACTAACATACCATTCTATATGCATTTAAAATACTATTTAGGTGGGCTATACTCCATGACCATATCTTGTAGAATTCATACCAGAGTAACTTAAAGCTGATTACATAAAATGAAGAATTGAATTGATTAAGCACATAAATAATTTAGCTAACTGCACTGGGTCGTTTTGGAAAAGTATGGGAAAAACCGCATTAGTTCCAACCAACAAGCTGCAACCAACAACTTCTGCGGAGAGCATAGAATTCTGGTGTCCGGTAATAACAACTATTTTTGTATTCTTTTAATAGAAGTGTTACTCTTTTAGTAGAGTTTAGTATAACGATGTTGTGGTTTTAATGTTTATTCATTTATTATTATTTTATTTTTTTATAAATAGAGAAAATTATTTTTATTTAAGAAACAAGTTTTTCTCTCTTTTAGACTTTTGGTGTTTGGAATCGATTTGTAGTAGTCTTACTCTTATACAAATCTTAGGAGGCGTCACCCATACCCTGTAGTGTAGGAGGATACAAGCAATATGAAAGCAAGCCCCATCGCCAACTCTGACCTCTAAAGTTTTGGTGTTTGGAATAGATTTATAGTGTAGTCCCACTTGTGTTAAGTTTTTTTTTACACAACATGACTATGTTGTAACATCTATCTCTTGAGATTTTAAACTTAACCACTTAATATTTCCAAAAATAACCAAAAAAAAAACATATACAATTTCCCATTCCATTTCTCAAACTTAAAACATCTTTTATTATATAAAATTTAATTATATTATCCATCAATTTAAATATAATCCTCCATAACCATTAAATTCAAACCATAATTACAATAAACTTAAAATAGTCCTATATTTTAAAAATAAAAAAGCAGAGTATCTCACACAACCATAACATTATTTACCATAACCATTAAATTCAAAAAATAATTACAATAAACTTAAAATAGTCCTGTACTTTAAAAATGAAAAACCAAGAGTATCTCACACAACCATAACATTATTTAAATATAAGAAACTCTTCCTACAAAGTAATAATTCATTTATTTGTTTTTATTTATAATGTCTCCCCCGTTGTGTTTCTCAGCGCTTTCCTGGCTGGCCTGAAAGAACCAAAAACTTATGCTCGTCTTCAGAACGAATTTGGGAAGTCAGGGACTCATGGAAACAACGCGAGCACCATTGGTCTTCCATGCAATTTCCCGACTGATTTTATAATTTAGATAAATAATTTAAGGTTCTTTCCTGTATTATGTACTTAGCCTTGCCTTTAAAATATAAAGTTGATGTTATAATTTAAATGATTTATGGTTGATTCTATAACTTAAAACAATAATATAAAGTTGATTTTATAATTTAAATATAATATAGAGTTGATTTTATAATTTAAATACTTTATTCATGGTTGATTTTAGAATTTATTTTGGTGATATCATGGCAGACATCTGATTCTATATTGAGTTCGAATAGATTCGGTTTTGTGATTTTTTTAAGTTCTAAATTGGATTGTGCTTCAAATTCGTCTTCCTTAGGAAGGGAAAATAAATTCGGTTTTCCAGGTTAATATTTTGGGGATGAATAGAGGAATCCCGCATACTCTAATTCATCAAACCATTAAATGATCGAATCAATCGAATGGGAAAAAAAAAAAAAAAAACCCATTCGATAGAAATGAATTTATAGCATAAGTTCGGTGTGAAAAGGAGGGGTCCATTCTGCAGAATTCTGCAACTGTGGTATCTACCACTTACGTTATTGAATGTTAACAGTTCCGCAACTGTGGTATCTACCACTTACGTTATTGAATGTTAACAGTTCCGCCCTAGACTGTTGTGGCGTCCGTGCCTAACAATCACAACTATGGGACGGTGTACATACGAAAGAGGGTTTTCTATATTTTTTATATTTTCATGTATGTGAAGGCCATATCTCCATAATTTCATCTCAGTGAGTCTTCTACAAGAGGACCAGAGGACCAGAGTTATACAAAAGCGCGTTTATCATATTCAATTATTCAATTGTATATATATACCATAGTTATATAAACTGCGTTCAACATATTCAAATCTATATAAACCAATCATAAAAATAATATAAATTAATTTACATAAATAAAGATAATATTTTATTAAAAGATAAATAATATTTACTTTATATATATAATATTATATATGACATTGTAAGAAATTAAATGACAAGAATTGCAATTTTTCCACTACCCAGGTAATATAAAAAAGTTTTCTTAATCAGTATTTACATCTGAAAAGTCAATATACTGCTTTTATAATTTCAAATTTTTCACAATGATTAGATAAAAACACAAAATAAATCTGTATTAAAAAAAAATTTCTTACATATATAATTCCAGAATACCAATTTCTATTTTTTTTGCCTCAAGACTTTTTACACATTATAATGATTCAATCATGAATATATAAAGACTACATTTATTAAATATGGAATTACACAAACTCTAATTGGACTTGTGTTTGATCCATGCAAACTTACACTCCTTCAAATATTGGATTTCATTTAACTTAAAACTTATACTCAACTTTTAATATTGGACAACCAAACACGATTATACAAAGACCACATTTATTAAATATGGAATCATGCAAACTCTAACTTAACCGGCCTTTTGTTCAACTAACTACTCCATACAAACTCACACTCAAATTCTAATATTAGATTCTATTTAACTCAAGTTATCTCTTCTGATATTGGATTCAATTTAACTCAAGTTATCTCTTTATACATTAGGAGTAATTTACTATTTCTAATAATGTAAATATGAAATGAAACTTTTATAATAAAAAACTTGTTTTTTCTATTTAAAAAAAAAAAAATTCCATTTTGTATTTTTAATACATTTATAATAGTTTCTCATCTTATAATATTTTCACTATTTTATATAATAATTTAGTCTCAATATTTATAAAGTTTTAATAATAGATGGTTCTACAATATTCACTATGATTTTTATTATTTACTAAAATAATTTTGAATTTATTCTTATAAAAAAATTTATTTTTATATTAACAATTTTATTGTACAATTTATTAATTAAAAAATTATAATTTTTTATATTATTAATATATATATTTTTTAAGTTAGCAAAGCAATATAAAGAGGATATATGCATCTAGAGTAAAAGCATAGACGGTGTAGACAATGCTGCTAGTTGGATAGAGAGAACTTTTTAAATTTTTGACAGGGTTTGATGTAGATAGGTGACTACATAGTTTCCTTCGGGCAAATAAGACCACTTGGAATAAATGGAATATTTAATTTTGAATAGATAATATCGATAGAGGAAGTACCACAAAGTTAAAAAAAAAAATCAAGATCGTTAGAAGTACCACAAAGTTTACCAAAAAAAGTCAATATCCTTTATGTTCCCTATTTTCATTATAATACTTTACATTTAAAAATTCAAAGAAGCCTTTATGTTCCCTATTTTCATTATAATACTTTACATTTAAGTATTCAAATAAACCTTTATGTTCCCTATTTTCATTATAATACTTTACATTTAAGCATTCAAAGAAAAGTAAAGCGAGGATGGTTTTTTAAGTCGAAAATTTTCACAGTAATTAGATATATTTCATGTAACTGTGAAAGTGTGTAAATTTTATGTTTTGGATTTTTTAAAAAGTAATAATTTAGAAGAGAATTTGATGTAATAATTTAAATAAAATATAAATTTACATATGAAAATTTGGTGTAATAAATTAAATAAATAAAAATTACACTTTTTCCACTTACATAATAATTTTAATTAATATGTACACATAGAGTCAATATCCTTTATGTTCAGGATCTCAAAAAACTACTTTACATTTAAGCATTCAAAGAGCGACAATGTAACACCACAAACAAACAATTTACGGAAATATGTAAGTAAGTAGAAAAAATAATAATATGTAACACAAGAGTGATTGAATAATCCTTAGTGGCGCATCTATCTCTTTTGACTTTTTATATTTAATGGAACACAATTTACAATGTATACGCTCTTTTTGCAATTACTTTTCACATGGCTCCCAATGGGTGTAAACGTCCATAATGGGATTTCAATTAATTGTTTCTTGTACTCAGCATAACCATGGTTAATCACACTGCATGTATTAGTTAAAGGGTTGGGCTTACCTATGACAGTTGGCCTAATTTACTCCTGTTGATCTTTGGAGGGTGATATGATGGTGGGGAGGTTTTAGGGTTTTACCATCTAACCTAATTCTTTGTGTGGCTGTGGAATCATTTGCTATTGGTCGTTCCACATTTGCTATTGGTCATTTTTGGTTTTCATTGTTATACGATGAGGATGGCCTTTGGTGGTCTAAGGTCTGCTCATGACCATTTTTGTTGTGTGCAATGGAGATTTTTGTCAACCCCTCACCAGAAGGTATCCTAAACCGCTCGACCCTATGCTACTTGAGTTTTCTAAGCTATTTGAGCTTTGGTTTCGCTTCAGTCTTCCATCTGGTGTGGTGTCTAACTAGTTGCTTCCATCGTCCAGGGGTGGCTCAATACTTTTCGATTCTGTGGAAGGTAGCGAGGTCCGTAGCCGATTTCCAGAAGGTAAGCATGTTGTTTTCTTCTATTTATGTCTTCCATAGATTTCTTATAATAGTTTCTTGTGCATTTCTTTTTCCAAATTCAGCTAACTTATTAATTTTACTGGATTGAAGGCAGACCACCATCTGCTGGAATTCTCAAGTTTTAGGTATGGTTACCACCCCCTCGGCAGCATTTTTGACTTGTTTACTTGAAGGTTTACAATTCTAAAGGGTTCTGAGGTTGCTGTCACATGATTGTAGGTATCACATTGTAGCCGACATGCTATTTGCCTGGTTAAGACAACATTATCTGTACTTTTAAGAGCTGACGATCCTCCGTGGGTGTTTACAGGTCGGAAAATCCTCCCTAGTTTACTAGATGTCTAATAGATAGTCATATGGTATTTTTGTTGGTGAAAGAATTATTTTCCGGATGGAGTCTATATGCCATTTTTCGTTGAACCAGACTTTAATTCGGGTGACAATGTTCATTAGTTATGTTTTACGCACAACGCTATTACTAGACAATGTTCATTAGTTATGTTTTACGCACAACGTTATTACTAGTTCATAACTGCTTACTGTGTAAATTCGACCGAGGATTAACTTGGGTATTTTCTCTGAAAGAATATTTGAACAATGATTCTCTATTATGCATGTTTCTTGTTAAGATTCTAGACTCGAGGGTTTAGGGTTATTTAATGACTTTGACAATTTCAGGCCATTGAGCCTGTTTTACCATTGAGGAATTAATTTAAGTTTACAGTTACAATCTATATATGTTCAGTTCTTCATATTTAAGAAGAATGAATTTGTGCCCTGTACTGGTTTATATTCATTATTGTCTTCTCCTTGTAGTTTATAATGATTGGTAGAGGTTCATTTCTATTTCCTTTTAAAAGTAAAAATTTGAATGAATAGATAATGATTTCTAGATTTTAAACTTATTTCTCCTTCTTATTATTATCTGTGTGGGATTTTGAACGTGGTGTCATAAAAGTTATTTTTACATTTTTAACGATATGTGTGTATCTATTTGATACAATGAAATAAATTTATCATGCATTGCTTGTAAAATTTACTATCTACTCTTCGGAATGTAAGTAATTCAATTTTGTTCTCTGTTCTAGATGCACTGGTATGAAATTTTTCTCCTTAATTTATTATGTTAGTCAAACTAGTAATTTTCATATTCAATCATCGTTTCCTAAATATAAATTTCAGTTACTTATTTGTTCAATATTTACAAACATGCAACTCCGATCCTATATGGAAAGTCTTTCCTCCCAGCCATGAGCCTAGAAATCATGTCCATACTCTCCCTCGATCACTTTCTTCTCTTTACAGTTAAGATAATTCCGACTACAATTGGGTAACTTGCCCCTCAGGACTCACTGTCCAGCCTCAAGTCCTATACCTTGCAGACTGTCTTCAAGTATTCTCTCGCTGGTTTATTTCACCTAGCTTGAGGATATTCCTCCCTTTTCTCTGGACTCTTCCCCCATCTATATCTCCCCTCCCAGGGGAAGGTGGGAAATTGTTTCTTTTAACTATTGCAAACATTTTTTATTTTTGTTAAAATACCTAAACTCCTAATTATCCATTAATTAGGTAACCAAATATATCCTCACCTTCTTATAGCCTTAGTCATTTATCATTTTAACAACATAAAGTAAGAAAATTAATGGAATAAAAGTTAAAAGTAAAACTTAGTAACCACAGTAATTGTTTATGCAACTTGGCATGTTACACATCCACCCCCATATGAGGAACGCCATCCCTAGTGTTTTTTTTTATTTAAGAAAATAACATCGGATAGACTTTCCACATAAATTCCTCCTCTTCCCTAGTGGCCTCATCTAGGCCAAAGTGCTTCCACTGCAATTTAACCTGGGTGATGGCTCTCTTCTGCAAGGTGGTTTCTCTCCAATTGAGAATACAAAGAGGTTTTACCAGAAACTCTCATTCTAATTCAACCTACACATATACAATTCACAGTCACAACTTCCTCAAAGTAGTTTATCCAAAAGTTATGTATTCTACTTAATTGATTACCTGAATATTTTCCCAGTTAATTATATGTTTAGGGTTGTACACATATTTGTTTTGCGAGGAAACATGGAAAACATTGTAGACCCGAATATGGCTTGGTAACGCAAGCTTATATGCTACTGGTCCAATCCGTTCCAAGATTTGAAAGGGTCCATAGTCCCGGGGTTCTAACTTGGCACAACCTCTCTGCTATAAGGAACTTTTCTGGGGCTTTACTCTCAGATATACATTATCCCCTAGCTAAAATTCTTTGTATGTCGTATTTTTATCTACGTACATTTTCTGCTTACCTTGGGAAGCGCTTAGATTTTGTCCAACCTTCTTAACTATCTCCTCCATTTTTGCTAGCATGTCAGGACCTAAGGCTAGATTATTAACTAGACTATTCAAATTTATGGGCACCTTGCACCTTCTCCCATACAAAACCTTAAAGGGGATTACGCCCAGTGATTCATGATGCCCATTATTATAAGAAAATTTCACTAGGTGGAGATAATCTTCCCACTTATGTGGTTGTTGCATCACAAACATATGTAACATGTGCTCTAACACTTGATTTACTCGTTCGGTTTATCCATCCACTTGAGGATGGTAAGCTGTACTAAATTGGATCTGGTTACCCAATCTTGAAAAGAAGGTTTTCCATAGTGTGGATGTAAATTTTACATCCCTATCAGAAATTACTACCCTGGGTATTCTGTGTAGACGAAAAAATTTCCTCATAAATATGTCTACAATTTCCATAGTTTTGTAAGTGGATTTCACAGGTATAAAGTGAGCGGTGTTTTTCAATTTGTCCACCACCACCATAATTGAGTCGTGTTGCTTATTGGTGTGAGGTAAGCTGATGATGAAATCTAGAGATATAGTCTACCATTTCGACTCTGGGATGAGAAATAGTTGCAACAAACCAGGGGGATGCTAATGCTCTTTCTTCACTAACCGATATTCCAAACATTTTGAGAAGTACTCAGTGACATGTTTCCTTAACCTAAACCAAAAGTAACCTTTCTTGATGGATGAAAACAACTTTTGATACCCTGGGTGGCCAACACATGGTTTCCTATGGAACTCATCCAATATCAATTGTTTAACAAAATTTTGGTTAGGAATATATATTTTGTTTTTGATGGTGAGAATCTTATTTGAATTTATCTCAAAATTTGATATTTCCCCTTTCAACTGAGCTTCCTTTGCCTGTTGCAAAAGAAAAGTGTACTCTAGATCCTCAAAGGAGGCTTCCTTTATGATTTCAGGGATTTTTGAGCATACCTGACTGATTTGGACCTCATAAATATAATGTAATTTCCCGCTTAATGCATCGGTCACTTGATTTTCCTTCCCTTTAAGATGTTTCATTTCAAAATTGAACTCACTGAAAAATGTTGTCTATCTAGCCTGCTGAGCATTTAGTTAGATTGGCTAAAGAAATTTATAAGGCTACTACGATGTATTAATAGTAGAAATTTCTTCCCCACCAGGTAGTGTCGCCACATTTTAAGTGCATGCACTATTGCTGTTAATTCAAGGTTGTCAGGAGAATATTGCTACTCATAGTCCTTCAATTTTCATTATTCGTAAGCAATAACGTTTCCCTCCTATGTTAGCAATCTGCCAACACTTTCTTTACTAGCATCCATGCAAACCATGAAAGACTTTTCCAGATCTACTACCTTTAACATGGTTAGTAGGTGTTTTAGTCTTTCAAAGCTTTGCTGACATTCAATTTTCCATTGGAAGGTGCATCCCTTTTTCTGTAATGAGGTCATTGGGAAAGTGCTTTTTGAAAATCCTTCGATGAAAAGATGGTCGTACCCGACCAAACCTAGGAATGACCTAATATCAACAATATTCTTTGGGACAGTCCATTCCATAATGGTTTTGATCTTTTCCAAGTCCACTATTATTCCCTCTACTGATATAATGTGACCCAAGTACTGAATCTAACTTTTGAAAAAGTCACGCTTGCTATATTTAGCATATCACTGATTTTCTTGCAGAGTTTGCAACACTATCCTCAGATGATTTTCATGCTCCTCTTGATTCTTAGAGTATATTAAAATGTTGTGAATAAAAATCAGTATAAATTTATTGAGATAAGGGTGGAAAATACTATGCATCAAACTCATAGAAGTAGGTGGGGCATTTGTGAGGCGAAATGGAAACACCACAAACTCGTAATGACCATAACGAGTTTAGAATACAGTTTTGGAAATGTCTTCCTCCTTTAGCCTTATTTGGTGGTAGCCAAACCTTAAATCGATTTTTGAGAATACTTTGGTTCCTTGCACTTGATCAAATAGATCATCAATGCGTTGCAAGAGATATTTATTTTTTATGGTCAGTTTATTTAACTGATGATAATTGATGCATAATCTCAAAGTTCTATATTTATTCCATACAAAATAGTATAGGGGCTCCCCAAGGGGACACACAGGGGCATATATACCTTTCAACCAAAATTTCCCAAAGCTGTATTTTGAGTTCTATTAACTCAGGTATGCTCATGTGATAAGGGGCCCTAGATATAGGGGTTGCATCCAGAATGGATTCAGGGAATACATCAGTAAATTCTTAAATAACAGGGATATTTTCCAAGGAGGTCATTTTATTTTTGGAGTTCGTAAATCCCACCTGGACAGCATATAGCTAACAGCCTTTCCTAATACATTTTCCTAGCTGAATAGAAGTAATAGTACACAACTTGGTATTTGCCTCGATTCCTTGAAGTTCCTTCCTTTGGCCTGACTTAGGGATAAAACTAATGGGTTTCTACTTGCAATCAACTAGAGACCCACATTTTTCTAACCAATCCATCCCTATTAAAATGTCGTATGAACCCAAAGGAAGTATATTAAGGTCAATGTAAATGGATTGTCCTGAAATTATTATAGGACAACTTTCTATTTTTGCAATTACCCTTCTTTTTTCCCCAATGGCTAATTGAACTAACCAGGGTTTTGGAAATTTACTGCTCTGTAGTTGACAACTTTCTACAACCTTAGGACTAACATAGCTTAGACTAACACAGGGATCAAACAAAATAGAGACATGTTTCTTAGCAATCATACCTTCACATCAATTATGGTGGGCTTGTATTATGCTTGACGGTCATCTAGAGCAGCATTAATTATGGGCATGCTCCTCGCCACTTCTCCAACCATGGAAGATTTTTTTATATTTGATAGTTTTTCTATCCTTTCTTTATGGAGACAATTTTTGTAATAGTAGGGTTCTCCGCATCCCTAGCATTGTAGAGGCAATTTTGACTGCTGGTAATTAACATATTTATTAACTCCTTCTAAGTGTCTATTTTTAGAATATGCATGTTGGGGATGGTTCCTTGCTGGATATTTACTAAGAGGTTTTTGTTGTATATTTCTACCATTAGTAAATTATGTTTGTGTGTTTGGGATTAGGTTCCTTTCCTTCGTGTTCAATCCTCCTTTAGGTCCCTCATTTTTCTATTTCATTTTCTAGTAGTAGATGCGGGATTTTTGCACCACATCATCCATGGTTCTTGGGTAATCAAACTCAAGCTAATCCTTCATAAAATTGGGTAGGCTACTAATGAAATGTTGAATTTTGGCCTTCTCTTCTTGCATATAAGGCACATAGCACAGTAAGGAGGTGAATCATTTCACATATTCGTCCATGGTCAAGGTTCCCAATATTAACTCGTGAAATTCCATTATTTTTTCGTCATAATAACATTTAGTTAGATGTTTATCATTGAAATGATTTTGAAATTGTTTCCACATAACTTATTCTTCATTGATTTTTCTCACAGTTTTGATTTCTTCCCACCAAAGGGTAGCTTTAACTCTTAACTGATAAACTTCCAAATGTTCCTTTAGTTTATTGATGTACTCATTAATCTGAAAGTATTTGCTCATATCAATTAACCAGGCTTCCACTGCCTCTTCAGATTCCCCTTCAAAAAGTGACGGTTTAATCTTTTTGAATGCTCCTTGTAACTCAGATTTCTGTCTTTTTGTCTTGCGTTGGTTGGAAATGTTGTCTGAATGCCCTTCTTCATCTTCCCCATGTTTTTCACCTAACTCAGCATTCTCTTCCCCATGCCGAGCTATTGGGATTTTCTCTCTATCTTCAACACTGGGGTCTGGATCTCGTTGGTTCTATCGATTGGATAGACTTCTAAGAATTCTTTCCTATTCTAGTCATAGTCATTCATTATCTATTGTTAAATTTGTTATGGAGGAAATGATAGCACATTGTGATGAAAAATACACTAAAGGTCATAAGTGTGCTCAGAAGATATTATTTTACATAGATTATGAATAGGAGGAAGAAACGCATCAAGAAACATCAAAAGAAGAGGATATACACCAGGAACCAATCCCAAAGAAAGAAGAAATGAATCCAACCATATCTTGTAATGCAATGGCAGGAATTACCACTCCTCAAACTCTCATGATAGAAGGACATATCAAGAAGAAGAGGGTTCAAGAAGTGAAATATCAGGAAGAAAAGTATCAAGAAACATCAAAAGAAAAGGACACTCACCAAGAACCAACCCTAAAGAAAGAAGAACTTACTCGGTGAAGATTCCACATGAAAGGATGAGAATTTTATACATAAGCATCAAGAAATACTCAAACGTTGAGGACAACAATATTTGAAGGAGAGGGGCATGTTAGGTCCCTATATTTCTAATGTAACCCCTTATTGTTATTAGTACAACCCCCTTCTTATATTGTTGTGCCCGTATAGTCCCCATATTGTTATTATTGTGCCCCATGGAAGCCCATTATTGTTATTATTTTTCCCTTACATTATTATTGTTATGTCAGCTTTGATTATATTATGACCCCTTAGACTCCTATATATAGAAAGGAGGTCTTGTCATTTGTATCATCCAATAATTGTTCCTTTGTGTAATGTAAATGAGGTTTCCCCCTTGAAGAGGCTGAATTCTAAGGCGTTGATATTTCTTTTCTATCTTTTTGTGAGCTGGTTTCATAACATGTGGCATAACCATGGTTGATCCCACTGCATGTATCTGCCAGAGGGTTGGGTTCACCTGTGACAGCTGGCCTGATTTACTTTTGTTGATATTTGGAGAGCAATCAGATAGTAGGGAGGGTTTAGGGTTTTACCATCTACCCAACCCTCGCATCCAGCTGACTATAGAGTCATTTTCTGTTGGTGACATTTGCTTTTCGTTGTTCTACAATGAGGTTGGTGTTTGGTGGTTTCAGGTCAGCTCATCACCATTTCTACTGTGTGCAATGGAGATTTTTTTCAACCCCTCACAGGAAGGTATCCTAAACTGCTCGACCTTATGTTGTTTCAATTTTCTACGATGTTTGAGCTTGGGTTTCACTCCAGTCTTCCATCTAGTTTGGTGCCTAACTAGTTGCTTCAATCGTCCAAGGGTGGCTAGATGGTTTTCTGATTCCACGAAAGGTAGCCAGGTCCAAAGTTGATTGCCATAAGGTAAGCACATTGTTTTCTGTTTATGTCTTCCATAGATTTCTTCTAACAGTTTCTTGTGGATTTGTCTTTTCCAATTCGACTAACTGATTAATTTTACTGTATTGAAGGCAAATTGCCATCTACTGAAATTATCCAGTCTCAAGTATGTTCGCTACCCTCTCGGCATCCTTTTTGTCTTGTTTACTAGTAGGTTTACATTTCTAAAGGGTTTTGAGGTTGTTGTCACATGATTGCAAGTATCACACTATAGTCGACATGCTATTCACATGGTTAAGCCAACGTTATTTGTACTTTTAAGAGCTTATGATTCTCCGTGGGTATTTACAGGTCGGAAAATCCTCCCTGGTTCACTAGATGTCTAATAGATAGTCATATGGTATTAGTGAAAGAATTGTTTTCCGGATGGAGGCTATACGCTGAATTTCACTGAACCAGACTTTATTTCGGGTGACCATGTTCATTAGTTATGTTTTGTGTATGATGTTATTGCTGGTTCAGAACTGCTTACTATGTAAATTCAACCAAGGGTTAATTTGGGTATTTTCTCTGAAAGAATATTTGAACAATGATTCTCTATTATGCATGTTTCCCATTAAGATTCTACACTCGAGGGTTTGGGGTTATTTAATGACTTTGACAATTTCAGGTTGTTGAGCCCATTTTTCCATTGAGGACTTAATTTAAGTTTACAGTTACAATGTATATATGTTTAGTCCTTCATATTTAAGAAGAATGAATTTGTGCCCTGTACTATTTTATATCCATTACTGTCTTCTCCTTGTGGTCTATAATGATTGGGAAAGGTTCATTTTTATTTCCTTTTAAAAGTAACCGTTTGAATGAATAGATAATGATTCTCTAGACTTTTAACTTATTTCTCCTTCTTATTATTATCTGTTCAGGATTTCGGACCTACTGTCATAAAATTTATTTTTATAGTTTTAAGGGTATGTGTGTATCTATTTGATACAATGAGATAACTCTATCATGCATTGCTTGTAAAATTTACTGTCTACTCTTCAGAATGTAAGTAATTCAATTCCGTTCTTTATTTTAGATGCACTTGTATGAAATTTTTCTCCTTAATTTATTTTTTCAATCAAACTAGTAGTTTTCGTATTCAATCGTCATTTCCTAAATATAAATTATTCAATCATCATTTCCTAAGTATAAATTTGAGTTACTTATTTGTTCAATACTTGCAAACATGCAACTCTGATCCTGTCTGGAAAGTCTCTCCTCCCAGCCGCGAGCCTGGCAATCACGTCCAGACTCTCCACCGAGAGAGCACTTTCTTCTCTTCGCAGTTAAGATAAGTCTAACTAGAATCGGGTACCTTGGGCCTCAGGACTCACTATCGAGCCTCAAGCCTATACATTGTAGAATGTTTTCTAGTATTCTCCCACTAGTTTATTTCACCCGGCTCTAGGATATTCCCCCCCTTTTCTCTGGACTCTTCCCCTATCTATCTCTCCCTTCCCAAGGGTAGATGGGTAACTGTTTCTTTTTAACGGTTTCTTTTAACTATTGCAAACAATTTTTATTTTTGTTAAAATACCTTAACTCCTAATTATCCATTAATTAGGTAACCAAATATATGGTTGCCTTCCAGCCTTACTAATTTATCATTTTAAGAACATAAAGTAAGAAAATTAATACAGTAAAAAGTAAAAATAAAACTTAAGAACCACAATAATTGTTTATGCAACTTGAGGTGTTACAAGCAAAGTTATATAGAATGATGGTTTTTAAACTTGAAAATGACTCTTTAAATGAGAATTTGACATAAGAACTTAAATAATAATATAAATTTACACATGAAAATTTAGTATAAAAAATAAATAAATAAAACTTACACTTTTCCACTTACCCACGTAATAATTTTAATTAATATGTACACACAAAGAGTCAATATACTTTATGTTCAGCATTTTCAATATAATACTTTACATTTAAGCGTTAAGAGAGCAGCAAAGCTATATAGGATGATGCTTTTTTAACTTGAAAATTTTCACAGTAATGAGATACATTTCACGAAACTCTGAAAGTATTTACATTCGACGTTTTGGATTCTTGAACGAGTAATGATGTAACTCTCAAAGTTTATATTCTATATTTTAGATTTTTTGAAAGGTAATAAATATATACAAGGTGATGGTTTTCTAACTTTTACTTTTTTTTACAACTTTTTCATAATGAGTAGATACATTTCATGTAACTTTTGTTTTAATATTTATATAATTTATATAATTTAATTATTTATGGCTCATACAAATGCTTAATTATTATTTTTAATTATTTATTGATATTATTTTTATAAAAAAATAAGTATTTTAAACTATTTATATAACTTTAATAATATATAACTCATAAAAAATTAGTTATTATGTTTAATTATTTATCAGCATTATTTTTATATTGATTTTATAATAAAATTTGAATATTTGTATATTTTAAAATGATGAAATAAAATAAAATATAATAGTTTTGATTTTGATTTCATAAAAATATTATTGAATCTTTTAGATTTATATTAATATTTATTATTATGACTCTAGAATCTGTTTAAAATGATCAAATTCTGATGCAAACCTTTTTATTCGAGAAAATGTTTACACCTAGAAGATTTGATAAATCTCATCAATGTGGTTCTGATTCTAGTTACAACCAACTTTGTCACATTTTCATATTATCATTATTACGTATATGTTTGAGATGAAATTGACAATTTGAATCATTCATATTGTTTATCACACATTCATAGAGATAATAAGACACTTTGATATTGTCAACCTAATCTATGATAAAAAAAATAAATTAAACAAATCATTTTATTATGAATTCTCATAAATATTGTGATCAATAAATTTAAATAGCTAAGATCTATTTTAACTATTTTGATTGTTTATGATGTAATTATGTTGTAATTTTTAATTGTTTAAATTGTACTTTTAATTAATGTAATCTAATTAAAAAATAAAATGGTCTATTTACAATAAACTATTTAAATGAAAAGGTAAATGTTATGAAAAATAATTTCTTCTATTTGTTAAACCGCCTTGTCTTGTTTTTTTTCCTCAAATGTAATCATCCTTTTCCATATAATTACCCTTAATTTGAAAAACGTTAGCCATGAGATTATTGACTATAACAATGACATCATTTATGTGTGTTAATTACACATTATATAAATCTAGTTCTTATTGTTGGTCTTAAATTATAGTATTTTAATCATTTATTTATGTTGATTTGAAATTAGGGAAATTTAGCTTATGCTTATTGCATATGAAAATAATTTTGGTAGAGATAAATAATTGTATAAGCATATCAAGTATCTAGTGCAATAATTGAAGTGAGTTGATGAAACTCCCATATATTAGATTATTGTTTTA
Organism: Pinus taeda; assembly: GCA_000404065.3. Lineage (NCBI taxonomy): Eukaryota > Viridiplantae > Streptophyta > Pinopsida > Pinales > Pinaceae > Pinus > Pinus taeda. Next base: position 53,767 of record APFE030436842.1, on the reverse strand, counting down.
GGACCCAATTTTAGATTGAGATTATTATTAATCTTGATGAATCTAAAGAAGTATTGATGCAACTTTCCTTTGGGATTTTTTGGAGAAATATTAGGGAAGGTCCACCATTTGGACTTAACCACTTAATATTTCCTAGGATAGAAAGAAGTCCATTTTACTCATCCTCTTTCCCGTAAATTTTCTCAAAACTAAATTATTATACAAACTTTAACTGCATAATTAGTTAATTTAAATATTGGCCTCGATAACCATCAAATTAAAACAATAATTATAATAATCTTAAAATAATCAGGTATTTTAAAAAATAGAGGACATGGGTATCACTTTAATCCTCTATTTTCTAGGCATCACCTTCAAGACTAAAGTGCTTTCATTATAGTTTAACCTTGGTGATGACTTTATTCTAGAATGAAATTTCCCTCCGATAGAATATTTGCAGATGTTTGACCTGAAAATATCCTTCTGGTTTGACTTTCATAACATTTTAATAGATTACATGTGTAGGGTCATGAACATATTTCTTCAACAATGAAACTTGAAAAACATTGTGCACTTGTATATGACTCCGTAGTGATAGCTAGTAGGACACGGTCCTACTTTAACTAATATCTCGAATGGTCCATAGAATGTAGGTTTTAACTTAGCGCAAGTTCCCAACTTCAACATATTTTTCTTTGGCTTAACTTTAATATAGACATTCTCTCATACACTGTAGTCTTTATGCAATATTTTTTGGTCTTTGTAACTCTTCTAACTATCTTGGACTGCTTTCAAGTTTTATCTTATTTTCTTAACCAACTGCTTCATTTGCTATAGAAGATCAAGTCCTAAAATCAACCTATTTTCCAGCTGAATCCATCGTGAGTGTGGAACCTTGATGCATACAAAAATTCAAATAGAGTCATCTTAATTGATGATTGGAAGTTGTTTTTATAATAATTTCCATGGACTGTAAATAATTTCCCCGCTTCGTGGGATGGTCCAGTATGTACATATGCAAAATATCCTCAAGTATTTGATCATTCCTTTCTATTTGACTATCTACTTGAGGATGGTAGATTGTACTAAAGATCAAATACATATCCATTCCTGCAAATAATGTTTTCCATAAATTATAAGTAAACTTTGCATCACGATCATATATTCCTATTTTCAGTATTCCATGTAACTAAAAAATTTCCTACATGAAAAAGTCTACAATTTACATGGCCTTATATGTGGAGTGGATATGTATAATGTGAGATTAATTTCTTAACTTCTCCACTACCACCATGATGGAGTTATGTTTTTTCCAAGTTCTACGTAGTCCAATAATGAAGTCCAAAGAAATAACCTCCCACTCTAACTTCGGAATGGGTAAATGATTTTGCAATTCAGTAGGGTGTTGGTGTTCAACTTTAACTTGTTGGAACTCTGAACACCTTGCCAAATATTCAACTACTTCCCCTTTCATCATTGGCTAATAAAACTCTTTCCTAAGTGTTGTAATCATCTTTTGATATTCTCTGTGAGTTGGAAAGTGTCTTCTGTGGTGCTCATTTAGAATTAGCTATTTTATGGTAGGGTCATTTGGAACATATATTCTATTTTTACAAGTTAACAATCCATATTTATCTTCTACATAATTTTACCATTATACACTGTTTAATTTTCACTAATTCTATCCACATACTTCATATTTTAAGGCAGCTACTTTGATTAACTCCACAAAGTCATTTTTTGTACTAGTGACAACAATTTCAACAATATGATTTGCAATCATGCATAAAGCATATGATACTTTGTTCTCCTTACCATTTTATATGTTTCTAATCAAACTCAAATTCGCTCAAGAATAAAATCAATCAATCAAAATTAACATGAACTTTTCTAGATATTGACTAAAGATACTATTCATCAGGCACATAAATATAGCAGGAGAATTAGTAAGGCCAAATGGAAATAAAACAAATCCATAGAGCCGATACAAAGCTATTAAGAAAGTATTGGGTATGTCCTCATCTTTGATCCTTAGTTGATGGTAATTAGACCAAACGTCTATTTTTCAAAAAATTGTTACCCCTCTAACTTGGTCAAACAAATAATTTATCCCAGGTAGAGGATATTTGTTTTTTATAGTCAATTTATTTAACTGTATGTAGTTTATGCATATTTTTAAATGTTCCATCCTTCTTTCTTACAAATAATATAGGTGCTCCCTAAGGGGAAACACTTGGTCTCATGTAACCCTTTTCTATCAACTCTTGCAATTATTTTTTTAACTCCATCAGTTCGAGTACACTCATTTTCTAGGGTGCTTTAGACATAGGTGTGGCTCCTTTAATGGGTCATGATTTTGAGACTTTATTTTTCTACTTGAACTACTAATAGAATATTCATGCTTTCATAACAACTTTATCTATCGTTTTTGGTTTATCAAACTCAATTATTTATTATATGAAAGAGGGTGACAATTAAGAAAGCACTACATCATTGCCTTTTTTTTTCCATCCATACTCATTTAGCTCAACTTCAAATCATGGAATTATTTTGGTTTTTCATCATAATATCTCTCAATTAGATATTTTTCCTTAAAGTGTTTATGGAATTCATTCTAACTCATTGTTTTTTCTTGTATGTTGTGTATTATTATTACCTCTTCCCACCATTGTGAGGATTTTCCTTGTAGTTGATAGACAACTAGTTTGGATTGAAACAAGAATTCCTTTGTTTCTTCTTCATTTTCACCATCAAATGCCCGTGTTCTAATCTTTTTAAATTCTCCTCAAAATTCTATTTTCTGTGTCTTCCTTTGTTTAGGTGTTTTTGGGAGTATCTGGTCTCATTCCTCCTCACTCTTCGGTTTGTCATTCTCACTCTCAACATTGTAGTCTATATTTTTATACTTGGGAGACTCCTATTTGTCTTCCCTTACCTCCAGTGGAGATTTTTGATTTGACATTTCAATCAAGTCCTTAGTGAGCTTCTCCTCCTCTACACTTGTCTCTACCAAATACTCACTGCTAACATTAATACTAGCCAACTTGTGCTCCATGTCTTTCACCATTTCTAGTAGTTGTGTTGTAGGAGGTGAGGTCTTATCTTCTAACTTCACTCAAATATGCTCTCCTTCACCAAGGAAACTTAAAAAATGATTTTCCCATGCCTATATTCTTTTCTTCTTAATTTTTTGTAACAAAAAACATTAACTTGATTAGTTTCCATAAAACATAACCACAACTGTATTAGATTAAAATTGTGATTTCGCCCCTTCATCTCTATTTCGAACCTATAAGTTTGATATCACATGGTATCTCAAATAACACCTTAAATTATATATATAAGGTGGGATTCCCCACCCTCTTCTCCTTCATATGCACAAAAAAAAACTATTTCATTTGATCCTTTGAAAATAACATTATGTTATGTCACTTCAGCTATAGATTTATAATGTATTACTTTGACAGTCTTAACCACTTGGTAAAATTTCAATTTCCTTTACAATTTCTAAAGGCTTGATGCTTTCTGGTGTGGTGTCTGGCTATGTGTATGGGTTTGCGTCATTGCCACTTGGTTCGATTACATTGATCCATGTTGGGTAAGCACATGTCTTCACGTGACTTCAATTGGTATCATTGTGAATGATAATCAATGGTCTCGATTTGTCCTTCTGAAATGACAATGGTCCTTGTTAGGGTTTATCATTTGGGGGAAAATGAAATATCTAGGTCATTTGTTCATTTTCAGTTGGACTAGGTAGGTAACAGTTCGTCTCTGCTACCATAATTTGACCCATCAAAGCCTCACCCCTTTGTTCATCAATTGTAAACCCATTCTCTAACCACGTGTACAATCATTCTCTTTCTGTGGAGGTTAATTTTGCCACTACATGGTATGAATTTCTTGTAAGTTTATAGGGTCGACGCTCTACCTCGTTATTTATACCTTTCCTTTCACATTTTCATTGGAGTTTGGATTTAACTAGTTACACTGTTAGCTATTGCAGGTTCAAAATGGAAGAATACTTTTCCAGTGGTGCTGAGACTCTTCCAATATCCATTATTGCTAAAAATACCTTGTTCATGCTATTTTTGTTTTTCTAGCCTCATCTTAGGGATCTTCCTAGAGTTCCTTTTCTTCCAGGTAATTCATTTTCTTTTTTCTTCTCATATATTTCATTTTCTGGTCTAAACATTGTTATAAGGATTTGCTCATACACTTATCATGTATCCACATGGGAAAATGATGGAATTTCTGCTGGACCACCGAGTACATGGAAAAAAGATGCCAATTCTGCTGGACCACCTCTTGGTGGGGTTTACCAGCTTCTATTAATTTATCCTTCTCATCCTTCTAATTATTTTTGACATAAAAACCCTCTAATTCCATTATTGTATTTTCTCATTCCTTTTGGGGTCAACTTATTACCTAGAGTTCTTCTGGGCCATGGCACACCATGGGTAATTGTGTAGTCATGATTATGACAAGGATTTGGTCATATTGTCCTACCTAAGCCTTTGGCCAACCCGTGGTATGGCATCTTAAGTAAAAATCCCTTGATGGAATTCATTCTCCTTTCAAGGCTGTAAATGTGTTAGAAAACCTGCATAGATGAATCTAGCTAGTAAAGGTTGAACACACAGCTTTGTAGAGCAAAAAAACTAAAAGAAAATCGAAAGAACAAAAGAATGATTCATTAGAAAATAGGTTACAATGCTCATGATATAGCATTACTGGGTGAAGATCCCAAGGTAATGCACCATAGTGGTGATCAATGAGAAGACTCAACACCTACAAGAAGTTCTGGAGAGAATTAGCCAGTTGCAGAGTAAAAGAAGGAGCAAATTAGGGAGTACATCATGCAGAAGAACTAACCAGTTGCAGAGTTAAAGAAGGAGCAAATCATGGAGTAAATCATGCAAAAGGAATCTTGCATGTAGTACCATGCTCTAACTAAGAGTCTGCATGTAGGTGTGTGGTACTTCCAACACCCCCCCTGAACACCACTACGGGGAAAATTAGAAAATGGGTCCTGGAAACTAAGGCCAAAGGTCACCTAAAATACAGTGCAACTTGTACTAAAATTGAAAAAAGAGGGAAAACCTCGTGGGAAATACCCCCCCTCAAAATACAATGTAATCTAAATAAAAGAGGAAGAAAAGACAGTTGCTAAGCAACTGTGTCCTTCACTCCAAGGCGATCGCGCAAAGAGCAAAACTTCTGCTCAGTGAATGTCTTAGTGAAGATGTCTGCAGTCTATTCTGCAGAACGACAGAACTGCAAATCAATGACCCGATCATGTACTAAGTCTCTGATGTAGTGCATATGGATATCTATGTGCTTCGTCTGCTGCCGCTGTACTGGATCCCTGCAAAACTTGAGAGTGCTTTGGTTGTCACACCAGATAGCAATGGGTTGGTGGAACTAGACACCCAACTCAGTGAGGAAGTGTTGTAGCCACAGAGCCTGAATGGTGATGTTGACTACTCCTCTGTACTCGGCCTCGGCTGAAGAGAGACCAATGGCAGCCTACTTCTTGCTCGACCAACAGATAGGGCCAGACCCTAGACTGAGTGAATATGCAGAGGTGGACTTGCAATCAATATTGTCACCCGCCTAATCAGAATCAGTGAAGCCAAGGAGATTCAATGCAATGCCTGCTGCATCCCGAAGGTGATGGTGCTCTGCACATATCAGAGGATGCGCTTGGCAGCATTCCAGTGTAGCCCATGTGGCTCCTACATGTATTTGGAAACTACCCCTACTGCATATGAGAGATTTGGTTTGAGTGGGTGAGGTACAATAAGCTCCCCACTAGATGTCTGTAGAGAGTGCTGTCAACTAATGGAGTGTCACCTCCATCCTCAAGGTGGACTCTAGACAGAAAAGGAGTCGGTGCTGGCTTGTAATCAGTCATGTGAAATCTCTCGAGGAGATCCCGTGCATACTTAGCCTGAGAGAGTTTGATGCCTGTGGCATCCTGGCTGATCTCAAGACCAAGAAAGAAGTGTAATGGACCCATGTTTGTCATCAAGAACCTATCATGCAAGGCCCTCTTGATTGCAGCAATGGCTGAAGTCGCGCTGCTGATGATCAGGAGATCATCCACATACCAAACTAAGAGAAGAAGGGAATCATGTGTTGTGAGCATGTAAACATTCGAATCAGACTTACATCTTTCAAAGTTTTGTGATAAGAGAAAAGAATCTATCGTTGCAAACCAAGCTTTCGGGGCCTGCTTAAGGCCGTAGAGAGATTTCTTTAGTTTGCAGACCAAAGATGAATCTTGAATAAAACCATGTGGCTGCTCCATGTAGATCTCCTCAGATAGGTCTCCGTGAAGAAAGGCATTATTCACATCCATCTAATGTACTTCCCACCTCTGGGTAGCCGCAATGGCAAGTGCAAGGTTTATAGAATCCATCTTTGCTACTAGAGCAAAGGTCTCATCATAATCAAGGCCATGCACTTGCTCGAAGCCTTTGGCTACTAGCCTAGATTTCTGTTTGATGATTTGACCATCTGCAACACTCTTGGTCCTGTAGACCCATTTGCATCAGACAAGTTTCCTTCCTGAAGGAAGGGGGGCTAGATCCCAGGTCTGATTCTCGAGGAGGGAGTTATACTCATCCTCCATGGCAGACTCCCAAGATGGATGCCCAGCAGCCTCAACATAAGATTACAGATCAGAAGACTGAACCAAATGACAATGCGAGGATGGTGTTGGTTCAGTGGCAGTGAGGGCAAGAGTAGGCTCAATAAACTCTAAGTTAGTCCTCCGCAGATCAGAATTATCCCCCACAAGACCATTTCTAGTAGTTGGGTGGTCTTATGCATATATCTCATGTAATCTCCTTATTCTCTTATTGATGACAAGGGAAGCTGATTCACTGCTGGAAGCTCGATCTGGGCTTCGATGTGGATCATTGTATGCATGCAATAGATTTGTATCTGAAGATTCTGTCTCTATGTTTGCATGCTCTATCGCAACATCTGCATGCTCTGTATCTGCATCTGAGTGTATTGAGTCATCATCTCGGACATGAGGTAGATAAAAGGTGTCTGGATGTGGAAATTAACGTGCATGCGAGAGACTTTCCTCAAATTTGACACTTCGCTCAATGATGAGCTTGTCTATAGAGGAAATCAAGAGTCGGTAACCCTTCACACCATCATGGTATCCAACAAAGATGCACTCAATGCTTTGTGGATCAAGAGCTTTCCTCTTTTCAGAGGGGATCCTAGCCCATGCTCTGGAGCCAAAAACACAAAAGTAGGTGACCTCCAGTTTAGTGTCACTCCAAGCCTCAAAGGGGGTCTGATCCTTGACAAACCTATGAGGATATCAATTCTAGATGTAGTTAGCACAGTTAAGTGCTTCGGCCCATATCTTATGAGGTAGTGACTTAGCATGAAGCATGTAGGAAGCCATCTCTTTGAGAGATTGGTTCTTTGTCTCAACAACTCCGTTCTACTATGGAGTGTATGGAACTGTGTACTACAACTGTATGCCGGACTGAAGGCAAAGGTTCTGAAGTGATTTGTTAACATATTCCCCCCCATTGTTTGTATAGAGGGTTTTTATCTTTCTCTCTAACTGTGTCTCAACTAGTGCTTTGAAATCTTCAAAGTGCGCAAAAACTTCAGATTTGTTCCTGAGAAGATACACCCAAGTATACCTTGAAAAATCATCAATAAATGTAAGCACATCCCTTGTTTTGTTGATGGAAGGATGAGGAAAAGGCCCCATGAGATCACTATGGATAAGATCTAGAGGAGAGGATGCTTTGCGAGTCTTGCCAGTGTCAAACGTTTCTCTAGGATGTTTGCCAAGGACACACCCTTCACAAACTCCTTTGGAGAAACTGATATTTGGCAAGCCTTCCACCATCTCATGCTTGCTTAGCTACTGCATATACCTGTAGTTTAAGTGACCAAACTTGTTGTGCCAAAGACTACTACTATCATTAGCATGTGTAAGCAATAAGGAGGATTCAGATTCAATAAATTTAGAAAATGTATACAGTCTAGCTCCATTGTTTACCTCACTGGTTGCAATTTTGGAATTGCTATGTGGGTCATATATGTTCACTACATCTGGAGTGAATTACACTCTTGTTCTGGTGCCAGAATGAGTGGTCTGATGAACTGAAAGTAGGTTTACTGAAAGTTTTGGAACATGAAGCACATATTCAAAGCTTCTGTGTAAGAGTTCCACTCTACCTTTTCCGATGACCTGATTAGGTGAGTCATCTCCCATGAGGATGGGAGGTCCTTTGCATGCATTCAAAGAGGAATAGACTTCCTTTGCAGCAGCCATATGATGTGATGCACCAGAATCTATAATCCATGCATCAATCTTCCCACTTATGTGTAGATAATCTTCCCACTTATGTGGTTGTTGCATCACAAACATATGTAACATGTGCTCCAACACTTGATTTACTCATTCGGTTTATCCGTCCATTTGAGGATGGTAAGCTGTACTGAATTGGATCTGGTTACTCAATCCTGAAAAGAAGGTTTTCCATAGTGTGGATGTAAATTTTACATCCCTATCAGAAATTACTACCCTAGGTATTCTGTGTAGACGAAAAAATTCCCTCATAAATATGTCTACAATTTCCATAGTTTTGTAAGTAGATTTCATAGTTACAAAGTGAGTGGTTTCTCTCAATTTGTCCACCACCACCATAATTGAGTCATGTTGCTTATTGGTGTGAGGTAAGACGATGATGAAGTCTAGAGATATGGTCTCCCATTTCCACTCTGGGATGGGAAATGGTTGCAACAAACCAGGGGAATACTAATGCTCTGTTTTCACTAACTGATATTCCAAACATTTTGACAAGTACTCAGTGACATATTTCCTTAACCCAAACCAAAAATAACCTTTCTTGATGGCTGAAAAAAACTTTTGGTACCCTGGGTGGCCAACACATGGTTTCCTGTGGAACTCATCCAATATCAATTGTTTAACAGAATTTTGGTTAGGAATATATATTTTGTTTTTGATGGTGAGGATCTTATTTGAATTTATTTTAAAATTTGATATTTCCCCTTTCAGCTGAGCTTCCTTTACTTGTTGCCAAAGAAAAGTGTACTCTAGATCCTCGAGGGAGGCTTCCTTTATGATTTCAGGGATGTTTGAGCATACCTGATTGATTTGGACCTCATAAATACAATGTAATTTCCTGCTTAATGCATCAGTCACTTGATTTTCCTTCCCTTTAAGATGTTTCATTTCAAAATCGAACTCACTCAAAAATGTTGTCTATCTGGCCTTCCGAGCATTTAGCTAGACTAGTTAAAGAAATTTATAAGGCTACTATGATCTATTAATAGCAGAAATTTCTTCCCCACCAGGTAGTGTCGCCACATTTTAAGTGTATGCACTATTGTTGTTAATTCAAGGTTGTCATCAGAATATTACTACTCATATCCTTCAATTTTCGTTATTTGTAAGCAATAACTTTTCCCTCCTATGTTATCACTCTGCCAACACCTTCTATACTAGCATCCATGCAAACCACGAAAGACTTTTCCAGATTTGCTACCTTTAACATGGTTAGTAGGTGTTTTAGTCTTTCAAAGCTTTGCTGACATTAAATTGTCCATCGGAAAGTGCATCCCTTTTTCTGTAATGAGGTCATTGGGAAAGTGCTTTTTGAAAATCCTTCGATGAAAAGATGGTAGTAGTCGACCAAACCCAGGAATGACCTAATATCAACAATAATCTTTGGGATAGTCCATTCCATAATGGTTTTCATCTTTTCCAGGTCCACTATTATTCCCTCTACTGATATAACGTGACCCAAGTACTGAATCTAACTTTTGAAAATGTCACACTTGCTATATTTAGCATATAACTAATTTTCCCGTAGAGTTTTGAACACTATACTCAGATGATTTTCATGCTCCTCTTGATTCTTAGAGTATATTAAAATGTTGTGAATAAAAATCAGTATAAATTTATTAAGATAAGGCTGGAAAATACTATGCATCAAACTCATGGAAGTAGGTGGGGCATTTGTGAGGCCAAACGGAAACACCACAAACTTGTAATGACCATAACAAGTTCAGAATGCAGTTTTGTAAATGTCTTCCTCCTTTATCCTTATTTGGTGGTAGCTGAACTTTAAATTGATTTTTGAGAATACTTTGGTTCCTTGCACTTGATCAAATAGATCATCAATATGTTGCAAGAGATATTTATTTTTGATGGTCAGTTTATTTAACTGACGATAATCGATTCATAATCTCAAATTTCTGTATTTCTTCCGTACAAAATAGTACGGGGGCTCCCCAAGGGGACACATAGGGGCATATATACTTTTTAACCAAAATTTCCTAAAGCTGCATTTTGAGTTCTATTAACTTAGGTATGCTCATGCGATAAGGGGCCCTGGATACAGGGGCTGCATCCAGAATTAGTTCGATAGTGAAATCAATATCACGTTTGGGTGGTAATTGAGGAATGGATTCAGGGAATACATCAGTAAATTCTTGAATAACAGGGATATTTTCCAAGGAGGTCATTTTATTTTTGGAGTTCGTAAATCCCACCTAGACAAGATATATCTAACAACCTTTCCTAATACATTTTCCTAGCTGACTAGAAGCAATAGCACACAACTTGGTATTTGTCTTGATTCCTTGAAGTTCCTTCCGTTGGCCCGACTCAAGGATAAAATTAATAGTTTTCTACTTGCAATCAACTAGAGACCAACATTTTTCTAATCAATCCATCCCTATTAAAATGTCGTATGAACCCAAAGGAAGTATATTAAGGTCAATGTAAATGGATTGTCCTGAAATTGTTATAGGACAACTTTGTGTTTTTACAATTACGCTTCTTTTTGCTCTAGTGGCTAATTGAACTAACCATGGTTTTGGAAATTTACTACTCTGTAGTTGACAACTTCCTACAACCTTAGGACTAACATAGCTTAGACTAACACACGGATCAAACAAAATAGAGACAAGTTTCTTAGCAATCATACCTTCACATTCAATTATGGTGGGCTTGTATTATGCTTGATGGTCGTCTTGAGCAACATTAATTATGGGCATGCTCCTCGTCATTTCTCCAACCATGGAAGCTTCTTTCATATTTGATAGTTGTTCCGTCCTTGCTTTATGGAGACAATTTTTGTAATAGTAGGGTTCTTCGCATTCGTAGCATTGTAGAGGTAGTTTTGACTGTTGGTCATTAACATAGTTATTAACTCCTTCTAACTGTCTATTTTTAGAATATGCAAGTTTGGGATGGTTCCTTGCTGGATATTTACTAAGAGGTTTTTGTTGTATATTTCTACCATTAGTAAATTATGTTTGTGTGTTTGGGATTAGGTTCCTTCCCTTCTTGTTCAATCCTCCTTTAGGTCCCTCATTTTTCTATTTGATTTTCTAGTAGTAGATGCAGGCTTTTTGCACCGCATCATCCATGGTTCTTGGGTAATCAAACCCAAGCTAATCCTTCATAAAATTGGGTAGGCTACTAATGAAACATTGAATTTTGGCCTTCTCTTCTTGCATATAAGGCACATAGCACAGTAAGGAGCTGAATCATTTCACATATTCATCCATGGTTAAGGTTCCCAATCTTAACTCGTGAAAATCCATTGCTTTTTCATCATAATAACACTCAAGTAGATGTTTATCATTGAAATGATTTTGAAATTGTTTCCACATAACTTGTTCTTCATCGATTTTCCTCACAGTTTTGATTTCTTCCCACCAAAGGGTAGCTTTAACTCTTAACTGATAAACTGCCAAATGTTCCTTTAGTTTATTGGTGTACTCATGAATTTGAAAGTATTTTCTCATATCAATTAACCAGGCTTCCATTTCCTCTTCAGATTCCCCTTCAAAAAGTGATGGTTTAATCTTTTTGAATGCTCCTTGTAACTCAGATTTCTGCGTTTTTGTCTTGCGTTGGTTGGAAATGTTGTCTAAATTCCCTTCTTCATCTTCCCCATGTTTTTCACCTAACTCAACATTCTCTTCCCCATGCTATGCTATTGGGATTTTCTCTCTATCTTCAACATTGTGGTCTGGATCTCGTTGGTTCTATTGATTGGATAGACTTCTAAGAATTCTTTCCTATTCTAATCGTAGTCATTCATTATCTATTGTTAAATTTGTTATGGAGGAAATGATAGCACATTGTGATAACAAATACACTAAAGGTCGTAAGTGTGCTCAGAAGATATTATTTTACATAGATTACGAATAGGAGGAAGAAAAGCATCAAGAAACATCAAAAGAAGAGGATATACACGAGGAACCAATCCCAAAGAAAGAAGAAATGAATCCAACCATATCTTGTAATGCAATGGCAGGAATTACCACTCCTCAAACTCTCATGATAGAAGGACATATCAAGAAGAAGAAGGTTCAAGAAGTGAAATATCAGGAAGAAAAGTATCAAGAAACATCAAAAGAAAAGGACAGTCACCAAGAACCAACCCCAAAGAAAGAAGAACTTCGTGAAGATTCCACATGGAAGGATGAGAATTTTATATAGAAGCATCAAGAAATACTGAAATGTTGAGGACAACAATATATGAAGGATAGGGGCATGTTAGGTCCCTATATTACTAGTGTAACCCCTTATTGTTATTAGTACAACCCCCTTCTTATATTGTTGTGCCCAATAGTCCCCATATTGTTATTATTGTGCCCTTACATTATTATTGTTATGTCAACTCTGATTATATTATGACCCTTTAGACTCCTATATATAGAAAGGAGGTCTTGTCATTTGTATCATCCAAGAATTGTTCATTTGTGTAATGTAAAGGAGGTTTCCCCCTCAAAGAGGCTGAATTCTAAGGCGTTGATATTTATTTTCTATCTTTTTGTGAGCTAGTTTCATAACATGTAGCATAACCATGGTTGATCCCACTGCATGTATCCGCCAGAGGGTTGGGCTCATCTATGACAGCTGGCTTGATTTACTCCTGTAGATATTTGGAGAGTGATCCAACAATGGGGAGGGTTTAGGGTTTTACTATCTACCCAACGCCCCGCATCCAGCTGACTGTGGAGTCATTTTCTGTTGGTGACATTTGGTTTTCATTGTTCTGCAATGAGGTTGGTGTTTGGTGGTTTCAGGTCAGCTCATGACCATTTTTGCTGTATGCAATGGAGATTTTTGTCAACCCCTCACCTGAAGGTACCCTAAACTGCTCGACCCTATGTTGTTTCAGTTTTCTATGATGTTTGAGCTTGTGTTTCACTCCAGTCTTCCATCTGGTGCAGTGTCTAACTAGTTGCTTCTATCGTCCAGGGGTGGCTTGATGGTTTTTTGATTCCACGGAAGGTAGCCAGGTCCGAAGTCGATTGCAGGAAGGTAAGAACATTGTTTTCTATTTATGTCTTCCATAGATTGCTTCTAATAGTTTCTTGCGGATTTGTTTTTTCCAATTCGACTAACTGATTAATTTTACTGTATCGAAAGCAAACTGCCATCTACTAAAATTATCCAGTCTCAAGTATGTTTGCTGCCCTCTCCGCATCCTTTTTGTTTTGTTTACTAGTAGGTTTACATTTCTAAAGGGTTTTGAGGTCGTTGTCACATGATTGCAAGTATCACACTATAGTCGACATGCTATTCACGTGGTTCAGACAACATTATTTGTACTTTTAAGAGCTTATGATTCTCCGTGGGTATTTACAGGTCAGAAAATCCTCCTTGGTTCACTAGATGTCTAATAGATAGTCATATGGTATTGGTGAAAGAATTGTTTTCTGGATGGAGGCTATACACTGAATTTCACTGAACCAGACTTTAATTCAGGTGACCATGTTCATTAGTTATGTTTTGTGCATGACGTTATTGTTGGTTCAGAACTGCTTACTATGTAAATTCAACCAAGGGTTAATTTGGGTATTTTCTCTGAAAGAATATTTGAACAATGATTCTGTATTATGCATGTTTCCCATTAAGATTCTACACTCGAGGGTGTGGGGTTATTCAATGACTTTGACAATTTCAGGTTGTTCAGCCCATTTCTCCATTGAGGAATTAATTTAAGTTTACAGTTACAATGTATATATGTTTAGTCCTTTGTATTTAAGAAGAATGAATTTGTGCCCTGTACTGTTTTATATTCATTACTGTATTCTCCTTGTGGTCTATAATGATTGGGAAAGGTTCATTTTTGTTTTCTTTTAAAAGTAACAATTTGAATGAATAGATAATGATTTTCTAGACTTTTAACTTATTTCTCCTTCTTATTATTATCTGTTTGGGATTCCGTACCTACTATCATAACATTTATTTTTACAGTTTTAAGGGTACATGTGTAACTATTTGATACAATAAGATAATTCTATCATACATTGCTTCTAAAATTTACTGTCTACTCTTCGGAATGTAAGTAATTAAATTCCGTTCTTTGTTCTAGATGCACTTATAACCTGAAAATTAAAAGTAATACACCATATCCTATTCTCCTTATAGAAGAAGGTCTTTCTTCTATTGAGAGCCTAGCTATGCTCAAGTTTCTGATGTACAAGCACAAGCTGAATAACATAGACAATCATAGACTTCCTAAGCTAGTTTTAAATTCCAGCCAAAATCACCTAAGGCTTAACCGGGGATGGCATAAGGACACAAGGGCCTGGTTAAACTATTGGGAGATCAATGAGAACAATGCTTTGCAAAACATAAATAACATTAAAGATATTGTTACTTCTAAGTTCAAAGAAAAATTATGGTGTGAGAAAGATTTAGCGTCTAAAAGAAAATTAAGTTATTATAAGAAGGTCATCAACCCCGCCCTTGAAGATCAAAAGTATCTCTCTATTCTAACTAGCTCAAAAAAGAAAATTAATATAGCAAAGATTAGAACGAATTGTCATGAGCTCCATAGTGAAACTGGCCGCTGGGTAGTTCCTAAAACACCATGGATAGAAAGGATCTGCAATATTTGTGAGAATAGGAGCATCGAGGATGAAAACCACTTCCTCTTAGAGTGCCCTGCATATAACCACATTAGATCTCAATTTCACAACCTTTGTTACAATACTGACCTTCCTAGCCTTTTACAATGCCAAAATTATAGTGAACTCAGGAGGCTTCTCTCCAAGCTTTTTGAGCATAGGAATAAAATCTTAAATCAAAATAAATAATTTGTCTTTTTAGGTCTGATAGATCATTATTTGGTCTCAGCGGACGTTAACCATCATCATCATCATCATCATGAAATTTTTCTCCTTAATTTATTTTGTCAATCAACCTAGTAATTTTCATATTCAATCGTCATTTCCTAAATATAAATTATTCAATCATCATTTCCTAAGTATAAATTTGAGTCACTTATCTGCTCAATACTTGCAAACATGCAACTCTGATCCTGTCTGGAAAGTCTCTCCTCTGAGTGGCGAGCCTGGAAATCGCGTCTAGACTCTTTACCGAGCACTTTTTTCTCTTCACAGTTAAGATAAGTATAACTACAATCAGGTACCTTGGGGCTTATGACTCATTGCCGAGCCTCAAGCCCTCTGTACCTTGTAGACTATTTTCTAGTATTCTCCCACTAGTTTATTTCATCGATCTCTAGGATATTCCCCCCTTTTCTCTGGACTCTTCCCCCATCTATCTCTCCCCTCCCAAGAGTAGATGGGTAACTATTTCTTTTTAATGATTTCTTTTAACTATTGCAAGTAGTTTTTATTTTTGTTAAAATACCTTAACTCCTAATTATCCATTAATTAGATAACCAAATATATGGTTCCTTTCCAACCTTACTCATTTATCATTTTAAGAACATAAAGTAAGAAAATTAATACAGTAAAAGGTAAAAACAAAACTTAATAACGATAGTGATTGTTTATGCAAATTGAGGTGTTACAAGGAAAGCTATATAGAATGATGGTTTTTAAACTTGAAAATGACTCTTTAAACGAGAATTTGACATACGAACTTAAATAGTAATATAAATTTACATATGAAAATGTAGTATAAAAAAAAAAAAAAAAACTTACACTTTTCCACTTACCCACGTAATAATTTTAATTAATATGTATACACAAAGAGTCAATATACTTTATGTTCAGCATTTTCAATATAATACTTTACATTTAAGCATTAAGAGAGCAGCAAAGCTATATAGGATGCAGGGATGGAATTTTACGGGCATTTTGCCCGTCATAAGGCTTTTTGCACGTATTTGATGGCTAAAATTTGTCATTCCCCGTTTTGAGTGACATGCCTGGAAGAGTTAAAGACGGATTTTTGACGTTTGGAACTTTTTCCAAAACGTTTTTACGCACCAAACGTTCTTACGCGGCAAGTTTTTTATATAACAGAGTATTTTTTGGGCAAGTTTTTTTAATTGAAAATATGCTAAATTCTAATCAGCGTTGGTATAGTTACAACTTACGCCCCTTTATTTTTCATATAGCAAGGTATTTTTTGGGCAAATTTTTTTAATTGAAAATATGCTAAATTCTAAATTCTAAAGCCGACATGAATTATGTGGGGCATGTATGATATACGTGGGCTTTACATGTAATAAAGGGAGGTCGGCCATGAATAAGCAACCCGTTACCTCCTTAACATGAGGAAGGAAACGTATATATATGAGTGAAGGAAGAGCTCATTTCACTCATCGACTTTCGCTTGAAGAGCTCTTCGCATAAGAGACAAGGGAAGTGCGAAGTACGAAGGGGATATGCGCAATCCTCATGCCCATAAAGACTAAGGGACTTCGCATATTTCAGATTCGTTTATGTGGAGTATTGGCTCGGTTAAGGAAGGTTTATACACAGGTATGCAGGATTGTACGAGCGAATGGAGGCAGCTCTTGGCAAGGTGCAGATCGATGTATGTTTAAAGGCCGTTCTTGGCAAAGGTGCAGATCGGTGTATGTTTAAGAGCCGTTCTTGGCCAGGTGCAGATAGCCAAGCCGAGCCTAGCCTGGGCTGACGCGCGTTATGTACGGAACTAGAAAGGCTATTTCATAAGCTGTATTACAAATTACAATGCCATCAAATTTCATCCCACCTTGGCGGCACCGTCGCAGCCAGTCGTGTACGAGTGCAAACTGGTTGAAGCTGTAAGCTGGAACCTTGGGCGGGCCTGGGATAATGCAGAAATTTGAGATATTCTTAACTGAAAACTGAAATGCCTTTTTTGGTAACTACTCTTTAAAGTTTCGAGAACGACAAGGACGATTGATTGAGGAACTAAGGAAAAAGAAACCTCCCTCGGCAATCCATAGCTGACTGTTGCCTTTATTGAAGACCACTGAATTTTAACCCTAAATTAAAATGATGTAATTCACAGGCTCAAATAATCAATATATAATGAAATGATATTTTAATATACACCGACCTAAAAATAATCTATAAAACCATCCGATAAGGGAAATTTAATCCGTGATTTGAAATAAAATATATTCGCCGATCGCCATCTCCATTTTAATTTGTGAAATGTTCCATTCGGGGAGCAACTAGGTTGCTTTTAAATTGACAACTGTCTTTCGTTTCGGCTAAAGAATCTTTTGTTACGTAGGGTAAACGCCATCGCATTTGAAATCAAAGGGAAACATGTTTTCTTTTAAGAAGCGGTTAAAACGACCGAATTGATGGATTTAAGAAAATCTGTGGAGCGGTTAAAATGAATGAATGGATGGAATAGCTTTGGCAAGAAAAACGCTTTCTGGTTTTTGCGTGATTAACATCAAGTTGCGTGGCATTTACCTAACACATCTTTGACAATGGGATTTGCAAGATCATCTCAACTTATTTTCGGAAATGACTTGCCTGGTCCTAAAGCCTCAAACATTTTGGTTCTCTTCTTTTTACCCTTTTTAATCGAGTGCGGTCAAACTAACCTATTATTTAATTGAGACTTAGTAAAATTTTAAGGGTTTTTTGGTATTATTAAGCGAGTTTGGTTTTAGTGGGAATTTTTAAAAGTTTTTCTAATAACTTTTTTCTGGTTTAATTCTCCAAAGCAAGAATTTAAAAGCTTAATCACCTACTTGTTTTTAGTGAGAATTTTTTAAAAAATTTCTAAAAAAAAATTCTGGTTTAATTCTCGAAAAATCCGGCCAAGCTGAATCACCCACCTACCCTATTTATAGGTTTACCTTTAAAGTCGTTCTGTGTACTTCGAAGCATTTAAGATTTGTAATCTAAAAGTAATCCCTTTTTCTTTTAGTTAGAAAACTTGTCCAGAATTATAATTTACTTAAAAAGTTTGTTTTATAAAAATATCAAAAGCGTCTTTCTCAGAGGTACATTGTATAGTCTTTTTAAGGTGTCATATATTTATATTTTGTATCAAACATTATATTAAATAATGTCATAAATTATCTCTGGATTTGCATGGAACTTAATTTTATTAGACATTTAAATATTCATGTGGCATAATGTAAATTGTTGGCTTTAAACGATAATTTAAATATATGAAATGGAAAACTTGGACTGATTATATACTTTAAATGAGCAAATTTCAAATGTTCAACACTTTTTATTGAAACCTCCACAATTGAGTTTTTTCAAATTTCGGTTTTACCTTGGACTGATTATATACTTTAAATGAGCAAATTTCAAATCTTCAACACTTTTTATTGAAACCTCCACAATTGAGTTTTTTCAAATTTCGGTTTTTTCCTTACCATAAATATATGAAAATTTTCACCATAATTATTTATTGAATGGTAATTTTTTAATCAAAACTTTATTAGTGAAGGGTTAATTTATTATGAGAACATCACTCTTGAAGGGAAATTTTTTTAATATAACATTTCTTGACGGGAAGCATAAGGACCCAAAACATCAAAAAAAAATTGTATGACGGGTAAAGAGAAATCCAAATTCCTACCCTGATGGAGATGCATCATGTTCCACAATTAGTAGTTAGAAATATAAATTATTTTAATCAACATAATAACATTGATCTAGAATTTAGGTCAATATTTAATAAACTATTGACAAAAAGTCAATAAAAATGATTATAATCGAAATAACAACGATTTATGTCAATATTTAATAAATAATCGAGTAAATATATAATAAAATCTAAAAATACTAGTTAGTTATGATTATCTCTCATGGAAATGTTCATACGTGAATGACTTACTTAAACAGTTGAATCCCAAAATGATATCTAATATAATGCACTCCATAAACCCCTTAATACTTAAATTCAAAAAGAGTGAAGGGATTTCTACTTGAATGGTTCATGAGGAAAAATACTTGCTAAGGTTTTGGAAATGGGGTAACAAGCTAAGTGGGCTTGATTGTGGGGAAAACTCCACAATTTAGTGCGCTTGAGCCAAAGGCGATCTGCAATGGGTGACTTACCGGGAAGTCCTGGTTACCGGGTGCAAGCCCCGGAAGTGATGATTGACACTATGCGATTCATTTCACTAGTTTCAATCCCACTTATTCACCCCTGTGAGCATCACCTGATGCAATGAGTGCTAACTAAACTATTCAAAAATCATGAGAAATTAGTCAGTTATGACTACCTCTCATGGAAATGGTCAAACATGAATAACTTACTTAACGCAGTTGAATCCCAAAATGATATCTAATATAATGCATTGCGTAAACCCCCTAATTCTTAAATTCAAAAAGAGTGAAGGGATCTCTACTTGAATCGTTCATGAGGCACAATACTTGCTAAGGTTTTGCAAATGGGGTAGCAAGCTAAGTGGGCTTGATTGTGGGGAAAACTCCACAATTAAGCGCACTTGAGCTAGAGGCGATCTGGGATGGGTGACCTCCTGGGAAGTCCTGGTTACCAGGTGCAAGCCTCGGAAGTGATGATTGACGCTATGTGATTCATTTCACTAGTTTCAATCCCACTTCTTCGCCGCTGTGAGCATCACCCGATGCAATGAGTGCTAAGTGAACTATTCAAAAATCATGAGAAATTAGTCAGTTATGACTCCCTCTCATGGAAATGGTCATACATGAATGACTTACTTAATGCAGTTGAATCCCAAAATGATATCTAATATAATGCACTACGTAAACCCCCTAATACTTAAATACTCAAAAGGTTAAGGAAACTAATTATGAGAAATAAAAAAATGAATAGACAAAAAGAATAGATAAATAAAATTAAAATATGTTAAAAGAATAATTAAAAATAAGTTACATAAATTGTATTCATTAAAAAAATTTTTTTAAGGTCCAATATTCATTTAATTTATAATAAGATATTATTTAAGAGTGATTAAAAAAATGAGTATCAATAAGAGAATGACACAATGAATAATCTAGGAATATATAACCTATTACTATATATTATATATATATTATCTTTTCGCGTAGTAGGCACTGGGATTGAAAACCAGTGACCTTTATCCCAGGTATTACAGCCTTCATAGTGCCCCCATTCACCATCATCCCAAACCCGTGGGCTATTATACTATATAATTATATATATAATATATATATATATATATATATAATATATATATAAGGGAACGGAACAAAAACTAAAGAGAAGAGGGCACGAACCCAACCTTTACTCAATTTCTAACCATCGTCCATGTTGAAATTTTTGTTTGTTTCTCAATTTCAATGGCCACTCTCAACTTTTTATGGTTGAAATGATTAACCATCGTGATGACCCTAAAATCCTCAATACATACATGGTGCTTCATTTTCTCTGCATGTTCAACAATAACTAAGGATTAGGAACATATTTTCTTAACGTCCATTGCATGCTCTTGAATCCTCATGTTAATGGAGCGACTTGTTTCCCCAATGTAAGGAATCCCATGGGAGAAAGGGATTGAGTAAACCCCTTTAATGTCCTTAGTTTTCACAAGGTCCTTAATAGATGGATGGGAGTTTCTAACCCTAATAAGGGGTTTGAAAGTAGCATAGACATTATTCTTTCTAAGAATATGAGAAATCTTATCAGTGGTACACTTGTTCTTAATGTTTGTTGCATGCTCTTGAATCCTCATAAAATGGAGCAACTTGTTTCCCCAATGTAAGGAATCCCATGGGAGGAAGGGATTGAGTAAACTCCTTTAATGTCCTTATCGCTCACAAGGTCCTTAATAGATGGAAGGGATTTTCTAACCCTAATAAGGGGTTTGAAAGTAGCATAGACATTACTCTTTCTAAGAATATTAGCAATCTTATCAGTGGTCCCATAGATGAACAGAAGTTGGACATTGAATTTTTTTTCATCCCAAGCTATTTTAATCCTTGGGTCCCATGGATGAATGGAATTTGGACATTAAAAATTTGTTCGTCCTGAGCTATTTTAATCCTTAGACTTTTACTAGCTTTTCCAAAGCTACAAGACCCTCGTGTTTATTATTTTATTTTTATTTTTATTTGATATTTAATCTTTGTTTTAAATTTTACAAAAAAATATTATGATTAAAATTTTAAAATATTAAAATAAGGATAATATTAAAAATATTATTACTTTCAAATTTAAGGATAAGTTATGAGATGATAAGGAGCTAGAGTGGAAAAGTAAGCCAAATTATTCTAAGGAGATGATCAACCTCACTCTTGCTAACCATCATTATCTTTCTGTCGTGACTAGTGCTCAAATGAAAATAAGCATTGCAAGGATAATAACCAATTATCATGAGCCCCTAAGTGAAATTGGGCATTGGTCTATTCCCAAAACACTTTGTGATTAAAGAATTTGTCTCCTTTGGGGTACTAAGATTGTTGAAGATGAAAAACAATTCCTCTTAGATTTCCCCACTCTTACTCACATCCATTCTCATTTCTGAAACATTTTCCACACTACCAACCTTCTTGACTTGTTAAGTAATGTTTCTTCCCCTTATTTTTTATCATATAAATAATATATTAAAATGTATCAATTAAAACAATATTGGTATCAGTTGAAGTTAATCATCATCATCATCATTGTCGTCATCGTCGTCGTCGTCATCGTCGTCATCATCGTCATCATCATCATCATCATCATCATGAATGATTTTGAAATGAGATCTTAGTGTTATTTTGGCAAAAAAATATTAGAAAAATTTATTTAATGTCTTATTAAAGTTTTATGTACTAAATCTTTACATTATGATGTTTGATGCTTTATACAATTTTTTAAACGTTATCAAACCTTTTTTTGAAAAACTATGTAAATTTATATTCAAGATTTTAAATAAATATTGCTAATATAAAATTTGTTAATTAACTATTAATATTCATATTATCAATTATTAAGTTTAATTTCGGTGGTTGGGTGGAATAGATATAATCTTTCCCACCCAAATTGAAGTTTTATGATTTGGCATGTTTACATTCTAGAATAGAGTAATTATTTTTC
This sequence comes from Pinus taeda, assembly GCA_000404065.3. NCBI lineage: Eukaryota > Viridiplantae > Streptophyta > Pinopsida > Pinales > Pinaceae > Pinus > Pinus taeda. The sequence goes on along the minus strand of APFE030436842.1, from coordinate 31,494 downwards.
CTTCTTAAGTGAGTCTATTTTGTGGGTTGACCTAGTACCAGTAACCTCTCTCTTGCCTTCAAGCTGAGAGGGAGGTTTTCTTTCTTCCCTACGGTCATCAATGCCCAAAAATTTAAGTCAGCTCATGTTATATTGGGTGCTTGGGTGGAATGGTTGTTATCTTCCCCATGAGTGTTAGATCCCCTCTAATGACATGATAAGCTATATTGCCTTGATAAATATTGTTGTAATGAATTTGCACCTATGAATATTGTTATGTTGACTTCTAAGATTGTGAACTATTAAGTGACTATATTTGGGTTGGCCTAAAACCATCGATCTCTCTCTAGAATTACGACTCAGAGGGAGGTTAATTTCTTTCCTTCAAAAAAAAGGAAAGCAACTAAAAATATTAATATTAACATTATTTTAACTTATCAAAATTTATTTATTTTCAAATTAAAAATAAATTAATTAATGTTGGGAATCATGAATTATTGAGAGGGGGTTATGAATCACTAATTAACAAATTTATTCCTTTTTTTTTAGTACATAAATTTTCAATTGTAAATAATCAAACAACACATGAGAGACTAGCATTCACATACATTTGAACACAATCATTTACATGGAAACTCTTTCAAGAGAAAAACCACCAAACCTTGTTTTGTATTATAATGATAATCAAGGCACCAACTCTACTTATATCATATGTTTGTGAGAACCCACACGTTGGAGGCCTTAAGCCCCTTAATAGCAGTAAGCCACAAATTTCCTAGAGACTCCAACCTCTTATAAATGTAGGCCCCAACTTGCTTCAATCAATTGTTCTGCTTTTCAAACATTTTTCAAACTAAAAACAATGACCTGCATCGGTATTAAAATTGAAGTTTGATTTTTATCAGTTGTCACTCTAGAACCCCTTCTCCTTTGCTCTCCACATACACTTCAACCATCTATGCATCATCTACTTATGGTATGTTTCACTCTCTCCACTTCACTTAGTATACACGGTATTGGCACTTAGCCATACAAACTCCTTTATACAGCTTACTTTTTTGTTCCACTACGTTTTAGCTTGCACACGGCTTGCTCACATATACACTACTCAATTCCCACCTTTGAATTTTTCCATTACAACACTATACAGAGAGATTCCTCACACATAGTCACAATTTTTAAGAACCAAATTAAATGGAACTGAGCTTGCAAGTAAGAACTGGAGCATGAAACTAGTAATCTTGATGAACCATTTTCCTTGCATGAAAAAATTTCTCTTAAATTCTCAGTATGGATTCCTTGCATGAAACAATTTCTCTTAAATTCTCAATATGGAATCCCTTGTAAATTAAAAGACCCTTATACCTATTCAAAGTCTTTCCAACAAAGACTACATTCTCAATCTTAATTGTCTGATACTTTCCTTCTAATATTATATATACAATATTAGATCAATCCCATTACTAAAACAAATGCACTATAATCACCGCATTAACTGTGATTATTACCTTCAATTAGACTAGCTCAATTACATGTTTTGTTTATTGTTCTTGGCATTTAATTTTGATGAGCTTGCTTAGTTTAGAAAATCTGATTTATCACTAGTTTTTAGTAGTGTCTATGGCTATATCTCCAAGATTAGGTAACTTCTAGATTCATGGACTTCTGCCAAAAATTTCACGATGTGCTCTTTAGCAACTTGGCATCACATGCTCACAAGGCTAGAACCAACGATGTAATAGTTGAGCGCTTCACACAACAACTCATGGGTCAAGAGATATTTTAGTAGATAGATAGACTATTAGCTAGATCAACAACTAACACACTTAGCATGCATTGAAGTTATTTCCATGTTGGGTCCCACATAGGGCGAGGGCAGTCCCTCAATATCTTGGAATGCCTGAAAGGAGACACTTGGCACACGATCCACCTCCAAAAGTATGCTTCCATAACACCACACACTATCAATGTAAATATGCCACCTAACGTAGCATGGTCCCAATTAGGTCAAGGGTTGGTCCTTTATACATTTGTCAAAACCTTCCGATGGGATAGCTTCCCGGCTCGACCGACCAACTAGGTCTAGTGCTGAACCATACCAAATGGTCCAACCTTTTCATAGATCTACCTAAGTCTGGAATTCCTTCTAAAAAAGAGATTTCTTGCAAAACCCAAGGTCTAAGCAGAACCTTGAAGATTGGAACACTATTAAGCTTCAACTTACCATAAGTCAACTTACCATAAGGATGTTTTAAATTTACCAATTCATAATAAAATACATGATTTCCTTGCATTAATACTCAACTCAACCTTTCTAGACATACATATATGAAAATAGTGAAATCCTCACTAGGATTAATGATTTTCAATATAGGAGCTATTGTTAATAAATACTTCAGCCTATCAACGCTCTCTTGACACTTCCATTCAATAAATCTTTGATAATACTCAGTGATATCGTGAAATACCTAATTTATACCATATCCTTAGGAACTCGCAAATTTAAAATGGCTTTGACCTTTTCAGGGTCAAATGAAATCCTTTCATTGAAAATCACATGTCCCAAGCACTAGATTTTTTTCTCATAAAATTCACATTTGTCGAACTTTGCATACAAATAGTATTCCATAAGAGTTTGTAAAACTATTCTCAAGTTTCCTTCATGTTCTTCTTACGTTTTTAATATATCAGAATAAAATCAATCAAAATTAACATGAACTTTTCTAGATGTTGACTAAAGATATGATTCATCAAGCACATAAATATTGCAGGAGAATTAGTGAGGCCAAATGACAATAAAACAAATCCATAGAGCGAATACAAAGCAATTAAGAAAGTATTGGGTATGTCCTCATCTTTGACCCTTAGTTGATGGTAATCAGACCAAACGTCTATTTTTCAAAAACTTGTTACCCCTCTAACTTGGTCAAACAAATAATTTATCCCAGGTAGAGGATATTTGTTTTTTATAGTCAATTTATTTAACTGTATGTAGTTTATGCATATTTTTAAATGTTCCATCCTTCTTTCTTACAAATAATATAGGTGCTCCCTAAGGGGAAACACTTGGTATCATGTAACCCTTTTCTATCAAGTCTTGCAATTATATTTTTAACTCCATTAGTTCGAGTACACTCATTTTCTAGGGTGCTTTAGACATAGGTGTGGCTCCTGGTATTAATTTAATTGTGCAATCTATGTCTCTTTTAGAGGGTAACCCTGGAATATCATCTAGAAACATATCTTTAAATTCTCTGATCACTTCCAGGTCACCTGTGTTCAAATTTTCTGTTTTTTCTGTAAATTATTCTATCTATAAAACAAAGAATTTGTAGACTTTTCTCCAACCATTCCCATTCCTATTATAAAATCATAGGAATCTAGAGGCATTACATTCAAATTTATTTCTGTTGGACATCTATTTAAATTTACAACACAATTTTTAACCCAATTGGTCACTTTTTTTTCTTTTTTCCTTTTTTTCTACCAGTGGCTAATTGAACCAACCATGAATTCTTAAATTTTTCTATACTTAACTTTCATCTATCCACAACTTATAGACTAATGTAATTAAGGTTGGCTCCTGGGTCTACCAAAATGGAAACATGTTGGTCTAGATTCATACCTTCAATCTCAATCATTGTCAACTAGTGTTCTTCCTAACAATCATCTAATCCAACATTGATCCTTTGTCTATTCTTGTCCACATTGTTCACTGTAGATGCCTCATGTATGACATGCAAAGCTTGGATTGATATAGTATTATATGGAGAATTTGTGAGCAAATTGAGCTCTCCACAACCCCAAAACTTTAATTGTCCCACTCTTTTCCATTATTATTTCCTTTGCTATTCAAAGCAATGGTTTTAGATCTTGTTTGAAAATGTGTAGGCTATGGTTGATTATTTTTGTTTCTAGATTGATGATTTTTGCCAAATTTTTTGAATTTATTTTTAACTTTTTATTTTCTTCTCAAAATTTGTCCTTTCCTTTAGTGGGTCATGATTTTGAGTCTTTATTTTTATACTTGAACTACTAATAGAATATTCATGCTTTCAGAACAACTTTATCTATCGTTTTTGGTTTATCAGACTCAATTATTTATTATATGAAAGAGGGTGCCAATTAAGAAAGCACTACATCATTGCTTTTCTTTTTTCCATCCATACTCATTTAGCCCAACTTCAAATCATGGAATTATTTTAGTTTTTCATCATAATATCTCTCAATTAGATATTTTTCCTTACAGTGTTTATGGAATTCATTCTAACTCATTGTTTTTTCTTGTATGTTGTGTATTATTATTACCTCTTCCCACCATTGTGAGGATTTTCCTTGTAGTTGATAGACAACTAGTTTGGATTGAAACAAGAATTCCTTTGTTTCTTCTTCATTTTCACCATCGAATGCCCATGTTCTAATCTTTTTAAATTCTCCTCAAAATTCTATTTTCTGTGTCTTCCTTTGTTTAGGTGTTTTTGGGAGTATCTGGTCTCATTCCTCCTCACTCTTTGGTTTGTCATTCTCACTCTCAACATTGTAGTCTATATTTTTATGCTTGGGAGACTCCTCTTTGTCTTCCCTTACCTCCAGTGGAGATTTTTGATTTGACGTTTCAATCAAGTCCTTAGTGAGCTTCTCCTCATCTACTCTTGTCTCTACCAAATACTCACTGCTAACATTGATACTAGCCAACTTGTGCTCCATGTCTTTCACCATTTATAGTAGTTGTGTTGTAGGAGGTGAGGTCTCATCTTCTAACTTCACTCAACTATGCTCTCCTTCACCAAGGAAACTTAAAAAATGGTTTTCCCATGCCTATATTCTTTTCTTCTTAATTTTGTGTAACAAAAAACATTAACTTGATTAGTTTCCATAAAACATAACCACAACTATATTAGATTAAAATTGTGATTTCGCCCCTTGATCTCTATTTTGAACCTATAAGTTTGATATCACATGGTATCTCAAATCACACCATAAATTATATATATAAGGTGGGATTCCCCACCCCCTTCTCCTTCATATGCACAAAAAAAATCTATTTCATTTGATCCTTTGAAAATAATGTTATATTATGTCACTTCAGCTATAGATTTATAATGTATTACTTTGACAGTCTTAACCACTTGATAAAATTTCAATTTCCTTTACAATTTCTAAAGGATTGATGCTTTCTGGTGTGGCGTCTGGCTATGTGTATGGGTTTACGTCAGTGCCACTTTGTTGGATTACATTGATCCATGTTGGGTAAGCACATGCCTTCATGTGACTTCAATTGGTATGGTGGTGAATGATAATCAATGGTCTCGATTTGTCCTTCTGAATTGACAGTGGTCCTTGTTAGGGTTTATCATTTGGGGGAAAATAAAATATCTAGGTCATTTGTTCATTTTCAGTTGGAATAGGTAGGTATCAGTTCGTCTCTGCTACCGTAATTTGACCCATCAAAGCCTCACCCCTTTGTTCATCAATTGTAAACCCATTCTCTAACCACACATACAATCATTCTCTTTCCGTGGAGGTTAATTTTGACACTACATGGTAGGAATTTTCTGTAAGTTTATAGAGTCGACGCTCTACCTCGTTATTTATACCTTTACTTTCACGTTTTAATTGGAGTTTGGATTTAACTAGTTACATTGTTAGCTATTGCAGGTTCAAAATGGAAGAATACTTTTCCAGTGGTGCTGAGACTCTTCCAATATCCATTATTGCTAAAAATACCTTGTTGACGCTATTTTTGTTTTTCTAGCCTCATCTTAGGGATCTTCCTAGAGTTCCTTTTCTTCTAGGTAATTAATTTTCTTTTTTCTTCTCATATATTTCATTTTCTAGTCTAAACATTGTTATAAGGATTTGCTCATACACTTATCATGTATCCACATGGAAAAAGGATGGCATTTTTGCTGGACCACCAGGTACATGGAGAAAAGATGCCAATTCTGCTAGACCACCTCTTGGTGGGGTTCACTAGCCTCTATTAATTTATCCTTCTCATCCTTCTAATTATTTTTGAGATAAAAACCCTCAAATTCCATTATTGCATTTTCTCATTCCTTTTGAGGTCAACTTATTACCTAGAGTTCTTTTGGGCCACGACACACCATGGGTAATTGTGTAGTCATGATTACGACTAGGATTTGGTCATATTGTCCCTCCTAAGCCTTTGGCCAACCCGTGGTATGGCATCTTAAGTAAAAATCCCTTGATGGAATTCATTCTCCTTTCAAGGTTGTAAATGTCTTAGAAAACCTGCATAGATGAATCTAGCTAGTAAAGTTTGAACACACAGCTTTACAGAGCAAAAACACTAAAAGAAAATCGAAAGAACAAAAGAATGATTCATTAGAAAATAGGTTACAATGCTCATGATATAGCATTACTAGGTGAAGGTCCCAAGGTAATCCACCATAGTGGTGATCAATGAGAAGACTCAACACCTACAACATGTTCCGGAGAGAACTAGCCAGTTGCAGAGTGAAAGAAGGAGAAAATTAGGGAATAAATCATGCAAAAGAACTAACCAGTTGCGGAGTTAAAGAAGGAGAAAATCATGGAGTAAATCATGAAAAGGGAATCTTGCATGTAGTCCCATGCTCTAACGAAGAGTTTGCATGTAGGTGTGTGGTACTTCCAACACCCCCCCTGAACACCACTATGGGGAAAAATAGAAAATGGGTCCTAGAAACTAAGGCCAAAGGTCACCTAAAATACAATGCAACTTGTACTAAAATTGAAAAAAGAGGGAAAACCTCGTGGGAAATACCCCCCCTCAAAATACAATGTAATCAAAATAAAAGAGGAAGAAAAGACAGTTGCTAAGAAACTATGTCCTTCACTCCAAGACAATCGCGCAAAGAGAAAAACTTCTACTCAGTGAATGTCTTGGTGAAGATGTCTACAGTCTATTCTGCGGAATGAAAGAACTAAAAATCAATGATGTGATCATGTACTAAGTCTCTGATGTACTGCATATGGATCTCTATGTGCTTCGTCTGCTGCCGCTGTACTGGATCCCTGAAAAATTTGTGAGTGCTCTGGTTGTCACACCAGATAACAATGGGTTGGTGGAACTAGACACCCAACTCAGTGAGGAAGTGTTGTAGCCACAGAGCCTGAATGGTGATGTTGACTACTCCTCTATACTCAGCCTTGGCTGAAGAGAGAGCAATAACAGCCTACTTCTTGCTCGACCAATAGATAGGGCCAGACCCTAGACTGAGTGAATATCGAGAGGTGGACTTGTGATCAATATTGTCACCTGCCCAATCAGAATCAATGAAGCCAAGGAGATTCAATGTGATGCTTGCTGCATCCCGAAGGTGATGGTGCTCTGCACATATCAAAGGATGCGCTTGGCACCATTCCAGTGTAGCTCATGTGGCTCCTGCATGTATCTGGAAACTGCCCCTACTGCATATGAGAGATTTGGTTTGGAGTGGGTGAGGTACAATAAGCTCCCCACTAGATGTCGGTAGAGATTGTTGTCAACTAATTGAGTGTCACCTCCATCCTCAAGGCGGACCCTAGATAGAAAAGGAATCGGTGCTGGCTTGTAGTCAGTCATGTGAAATCTCTTGAGGAGATCCCGCGCATACTTAGCTTGAGAGAGTTTGATGCCTGTGGCATCATGGCTGATCTCAAGACCAGGAAAGAAGTGTAATGGACCCATGTTCATCATCAAGAACCTATCATGCAAGGCCCTCTTGATTGCAGCAATGGCTAAAGCCGCACTGTCGATGATCATGAGATCATCCACATACCAAACTAAGAGAAGAAGGGAATCATGTGTTGTGAGCATGTAAACATTCGGATCAGACTTACATCTTTCAAATTTTTGTGATAAGAGAAAAGAATCCATCTTCGCATACCAAGCTTTGGGGGCCTACTTAAGGTCGTAGAGAGATTTCTTTAGTTTGTATACCAAAGATGAATCTTGAATGAAACCATGTGGTTGCTCCATGTAGATATCCTCAGATAGGTCTCCGTGAAGAAAGGCATTCTTCACATCCATCTGATGTACTTCCCACCTCTGGGTAGCCACAATGGCAAGTGCAAGGCGTATAGAATCCATCTTTGCTACTGGAGCAAAGGTCTCATCATAATCAAGGCCATGCACTTGCTAGAAGCCTTTGGCTACTAGCCTAGCTTTCTGTCTAATGATTTGACCATCTGCAGCACTCTTGGTCCCGTAGACCCATTTGCATCGGACAAGTTTCCTTCCTGAAGGAAGGGGGGCTAGATCCCAGGTCTGGTTCTCGAGGAGGGAGTTATACTCATCCTCCATGGCGGACTCCCAAGATGGATGCCCAACAGCCTCAGCATAAGACTGTGGATCAGAAGACTGAACCAAATGACAATGCCAAGATGGTGTTGGTTCAGTGGCAGTGAGGGCAAGAGTTGGCTCAATAAACTCCGAGTTAGTCCTCCACGGATCAGAATTATCCCCCACAAGACTATTTCTAGTAGCTGGGTGGTCTTGTGCATATATCTCATGTAAGCTCCTTTTTCTCTGATTGATGACAGGGGAAGTTGATGGAAGCCCGATCTGGGCTTGGATGTGGATCATCGTATGCATGCACTGGATTTGTATATGAAGACTCTGTCTCTGCGTTTGCATGCTCTATCGCAACATCTGCATGCTCTGTATCTACATCTGAGTGTATTGAGTCATCATCTCGGACATGAGGTAGATAAAAGCTGTCTGCATGTGGAAATTAAGGTGCATGCGAGAGACTTTCCTCAAATTTGACACTTCGCTCAATGATGAGCTTGTCTGTAGATGAAATCAAGAGTCGGTATCCCTTCACACCATCAGGGTATCCAACAAAGCTGCACCCAATGCTCTGTGGATCAAGAGCTTTCCTATTTTCAGAGGGGATCCTAACCCACGCTCTCGAGCCAAAAACACGGAAGTAGGTGACCTCTAGTTTAGTGTCACTCCAAGCCTCAAAGGGGGTCTGATCCTTGACAAACCTATGAGGAGATATATTCTAGATGTAGTTAGCACAATTAAGTGCTTCGGCCCATATCTTATGAGGTAGTGACTTAGCATGCAACATGCAGGAAGCCATCTCTTTGAGAGATTGGTTCTTTCTCTCAATAACTCTGTTCTACTGCTGAGTGTATGTTGCTGTGTACTACAACTGTATGTCGGACTGAAGGCAAAGGTTCTGAAGTGATTTGTTAACATATTCCCCCCCATTTTTTGTACAGAGGGTTTTGATATTTCTCTCTAACTGTGTCTCGACTAGTGCTTTAATATCTTCAAAGTGCGCAAAATCTTCAGATTTTGTTCCTGAGAAGATACACCCAAGTATACCTTGAAAAATCATCAATAAATGTAAGCACATCCCTTGCTTTGTTGATGGAAGGATGAGGAAAAGGCCCCATTAGATCACTATGGATAAGATCTAGAGGAGAGGATTCTTTGCGAGTCTTCCAGTGTCAAACATTTCTCTAGAATGTTTGCCAAGGACACACCCTTCACAAACTCCTTTGGAGAAACTGATATTTGGCAAGCCTTCCACCATCTCATGCTTGCTTAGCTGCTACATATACCTGTAATTTAAGTGACCAAACCTCTTGTGCCAAAGCCTACTACTATCATTATCATGTGTAAGCAATAAGGAGGATTCGTATTCAATAAATTTAGAAAATGTATACAGTCTGGCTCCATTGTTTACCTCACTGGTTACAATTTTGGAACTGCTATGTGGGTCATATATGTTCACTGCATCTGGAGTGAATTCCACTCTCTTTCTGGTGCCGGAATGAGTGGTATGATGAACTGAAAGTAGGTTTACCGAAAGTTTTGGAACATGAAGCACATCTTCAAAGCTTCTGTGTAAAAGTTCCACTCTACCTTTTCCAGTGACCTCAATAGGTGAGTCATCGCCCATGAGGATGGGAGGTCCTTTGCATGCATCCAAAGAGGAATAGACTTCCTTTGCGGCAACCATATGATGTGATGCACCAGAATCTATAATCCATGCATCAGGGGAAGAATTAATTGCAACTAAAGCATGAAAATTGTTACCTTTCGCGTGTGGCGGATACTCAGTTTTCTTCTTGGCGCCCTGAGGGATGTCGTCCCCAAGGTTGTGCTTCTGAAGGATTTTTTCAATTTGGTCAATTTTTTTCTTCATGCAAGAGGATTTTGGATGGAATCCTCTTTGACAGTAGGTGCATTTGTTTCCTTTCTTCCCTTTCTCATTTCTCGAGCTGAAGGAGTCATTGAAGGGCTTGGTGTACCCTTCCTTCTTTGGATGGGAATGAGCTTTTCCCTTGTCTTTTTGCTGCTGATTTTTCTGATTTGAATCAGATCTGTGATTTTTATTGTGGCTGCTATCATGTACAGCAAGTGCATGCGCTTTTGGAGGTTTGATTTTCCCGATGCCAATGAGTTTATCTTGCTCAAAAGTAAGGGATTCCATGAACTCTTTGAGAGAAGGCATAGTGTAGGATTTACCTGTTGCGAGCCTTACTGAATGAAATGTAGACATAAAGACGGAGTATTCCGGTCCGAGCTTTGACATAATAGAAATAATTTGGCCACTCTCCTCCTTAGATTTGTCAATTCCACAATCCTTGAGTTGCAGCAATAAATCATTAAATCGTTATAACTTATAATAAATATCATCTCAGCAGGCAACGTTTATATCATAGTTTCGTACATACATAATTTAATCACTAACCATTCCTTATGAATGTACAATACTGCTTGGGTGTACCGTTGTAGATAAAATATAATTTAATAATTAACATACCATTCTATATGCATTTAAAATACTATTTAGGTGGGCTATACTCCATGACCATATCTTATAGAATTCATACAAAAGTAACTTAAAGCTGATTACATAAAATGAAGAATTGAATTGATTAAGCACATAAATAATTTAGCTAACTGCACTGGGTCGTTTTGGAAATGTATGGGAAAAACCGCATTAGTTCCAACCAACAAGCTGCAACCAACAACTTGTGCGGAGAGCATAGAATTCTGGTGTCCGGTATTAACAACTATTTTTGTATTCTTTTAATAGTATTTTATATTTTTTAATAGAAGTGTTACTCTTTTAGTAGAGTTTAGTATAACAATGTTGTGGTTTTAATGTTTATTCATTTATTATTATTTTATTTTTTTATAAATTAAGAAAATTATTTTTATTTAAGAAGTAAGTTTTTCTCTTTTTTAGATTTTTGGTGTTTGGAATCTATTTGTAGTAGTCTTACTCTTATTCATATTTTAGGAGGCGTCACCCATACGCCGTAGTGTAGGAGGATACAAGCAATATGAAAGCAAGTCCCATCACCAACTCTGGCCTCTAGAGTTTTGGTGTTTAGAATAGATTTACAGTGTAGTCCCACCTGTGTTAAGTTTCTGTTTCTACCCAACATAACTATGTTGTGACATCTTTCTCTTGAGATTTTTGAGAGAAAAATTAAAAAAAATCTACCATATAAACTTAACCACTTAATATTTCCAAAAATAACAAAAATAAAAAACAAAAATCATACAATTTCCCATTACATTTCTCAAACTTAAAACATATTTTATTATATAAAACTTAATTATATTATCCATCAATTTAAATATAATCCTCCATAACCATTAAATTCAAACAATAATTACAATAAGCTTAAAATAGTCCTGTATTTTAAAAATGAAAAACGCAGAGTATCTCACACAACAATAACATTATTTACCATAACCATTAAATTCAAAAAATAATTACAATAAACTTAAAATAGTCCTGTACTTTAAAAATGAAAAACCGAGAGTATCTCACACAACCATAACATTATTTAAATATAAGAAACTCTTCCTACAAAGTAATAATTCATTTATTTGTTTTTTATTTATAATGTCTCCCCCGCTGTGTTTCTCAGCGCTTTCCTGGCAGGCCTGAAATAACCAAAAGCTTTTGCTCGTCTTCAGAATGAATTTGGGAAGTCAGGAATTCATGGAAACAACGTGGGCACCACTGATCTTCCATGCAGTTTCCCGACTGATTTTATAGTTTAGATAAATAATTTAAGGTTCTTTCCTGTATTATGTACTTAGCCTTTCCCTTAAAATATAAAGTTGATGTTATAATTTAAACGATTGATGGTTGATTCAATAACTTAAAACAATAATATAAAGTTGATTTTATAATTTTAAATATAATATAGAGTTGATTTTATAATTTAAATACTTTATTCATGGTTGATTTTAGAATTTATTTTGGTGATATCATGGCAGACATCTGATTCTATATTAGGTTCGAATAGATTCGGTTTTGTGATTTTTTTAAGTTCTAAATTGGGTTGTGCTTCAAATTCTTCTTCCTTAGGAAGGGAAAATAGATTCGGTTTTCCATGTTAATATTTTGGGGTGAATAGAGGAATCCCACATATTCTAATTCATCAAACCATTAATTGATGGAATCAATCCAATGGAGAAAAAAAAAACAAACATTCGATAGAAATGAATCCATAGCATAAGTTCGGTGTGAAAAGGAGGGGTCCATTCTGCAGAATTCTGCAACTGTGGTATCTACCACTTACGTTATTGAATGTTAACAGCTCCGCCGTAGACTGTTGTGGCGTCCGTGCCTAACAATCACAACTATGGGACGGTGTACATACGAAAGAGGGTTTTCTATATTTTTTATATTTCCTGCATGTGAAGGCCATATCTTCATAATTTCATCTCAGTGAGTCTTCTACAAGAGGACCAGAGGACCAGAGTTATACAAAAGTGCGTTTATCATATTCAATTATTCAATTGTATATAAAGCAAATATAAAAATAATATAAATTTACAAAAATATAGATACCATGGTTATATAAACTGCATTTCAACATATTCAAATGTATATAAACCAATGATAAAAATAATATAAATTTACATAAATAAAGATAATATTTTATTAAAAGATAAATAATATTATTTACTTTATATTATATATATATATGAATGATAGTGTAAGAAATTAAATGACAAGAATTGCAATTTTTCCACTACCCAGGTAATATAAAAAAGTTTTCTTGAATCAGTATTTACATCTAAAAAGTCAATATACTGCTTTTATAATTTCAAATTTTTCAGAATGATTAGATAAAAACACAAAATAAATCTGTATTAAAAAATCTTTTCTTACATATATAATTCCGGAATACCAATTTCTTTTTTTTTGCCTCTTGACTTTTTACACATTATAATGATTCAATTATGAATATATAAGGACTACATTTATTAAATATGGAGTTACACAAACTCTAATTGGATTTGTGTTTGCTCCATGCAAACTTACATTCCTTCAAATATTGGATTGCATTTAACTTAAAACTTATACTCTACTTTTAATATTGGACTACATTTAAGGTAATCAAACACGATTATACAAAGGCCACATTTATTAAATATGGAATCATGCAAACTCTAACTTAACCGGCCTTTTGTTCAACTAACTACTCCATACAAACTCACACTCAAATTCTAATATTAAATTCTATTTAACTCAAGTTATCTCTTTTAATATTGGATTCGATTTAGCTCAAGTTACCTCTTCATACATTAGGAGTAATTTACTATTTCTAATAATATAAATATGAAATGAAACTTTTATAATAAAAAACTTGCTTTTTCTATTTAAAAAAAAAAAAACTTTCCATTTGTATTTTTGATACATTTATAATGTTTTCTCATCTTTATAATACTATTTCAACTATTTTATATTATAATTTAGTCTCAATATTTATAAAGTTTTAATAATAGATGGTTCTACAAGTATTTCACTATTATTTTAATTATTTACTAAAATAATTTTGATATTTATTCTTATAATAAACATTTATTTTTATATTAACAATTATATTTACATAATTTATATAAAATTAAAAAAATTATTGAATTTTTTATATTTTTATAATATTTTTTTTTAAGTTAGCAAAGCAATATAAAGATTCTCAATTTAATTTATTTGGGATGGTTGAAAACACTATTATGATGATTTTGAAAAACATTTGTTAAAATGTTATTGAAAAAACATTAAAATTTGTAAATTTATGTAGTTTTGTAAAGTTTATCTTTTAAGTATGGTTATAAATTTCTTTCTCTTATTAAGAAGAATAATGTATAATCTAATTTTCAATTGATAAAGAATATATTCTTTAATTTATTTGATCATTTTTCTTTGTTAAAGAGTGTTTTGAATTATGCATTCTCATCCTTAAATATTTCTTTACACATTTACAAAAATTAGTCATTTTGTAAAGTAATGTTTCAAACCTATACCAGGACTCACCAAATTAATATATTATGGTATGATTTGAAGATTTTTATAATTATTATGAAAAATATTTGGGAGCCACTAAATTTATGGTGCTAATATATAAAACTATTAATTGTAAAATATCCAAAATACTCAGCTTCCTAACTCATGTTTATTTTATAAGAGCCTCACTGGAGGGGAACATGGCCTTAATCCCCATAGCACATAGCCATGCACCAATCCCATTACCAATCACCTTAATTAATGAGCTCAGTCAAATATCATGGTTATCTACCCCCTCTAGCACATAGCCATGCACCAATCCCATTACCATTCACCTTAATTAATGAGCTCAATCAAATATCATGGTTATCCACCCCATTACAAGATGGCTAAGCAACAGTAAATGGTATTTAGACACACTAAATTTTAATGATCAGAGAAGATTTGTGGGGTGAGTGAACCCACTTCTAGCTATTTTTCCCATGCATCAATCTCAATATGACCCTGTGTGGTCACTCATGTGGCTCCAACTAATGGAAAATTATGGGAGCCCATGCTTTTAGGAACGTGTTTCATTGTTCTTGTGGTATTTTCTCTCCTATGGTTGAACTTTCAACCTCCTTGGATTTTAAGATATTCATGCCATAATTCACTTATTTTAACTCCTCCTTCATCCACATACCCTTTGGAGTCCTACATTCAAATCAAGTTGGGTTGTGTGAGACACATGGAAGTTTTGGATAACATTGTAATCAAGGTGCATGACACATGGCACACTAAAGGGATATACAACCAGTACATTAGAGTATTCCTTGAAAGGTGATATTTACTGGCACCTAAGGATCCTCTTAGGAAGAGTACTCCTTAACAGAAATGAGGCCAAGGAGGAAATTATTCTCATCTTAGATGATTTTCATCTTAAAGTGAGGTGCTTGGATAGGATTCTCTCATTGAAGATAATCTAGGCCTCCCTCAATGTCTAGAATCTTCTCCAAGGATACCACCACATTGGATGCCTTTCAATCCTCAAAATCTAAATGATGGGTTTTATATGGTCTGATTTTCTGTATTTTAAGTCATTGTTTTTGTCTAGTTTTTAAATTTTAAATCATTACATTATTTGTTGTTGATGATAAAATAATTATAGTTTGGGAATTGGGTTTTCTCGTAGCCCACTAAAAGTTTCTATGTTAAATATGATTTTATTTTTAATAAGTTAATTTAAATTAAATCTAAATATTATAAAGGAAAATTCAGAAATAAAATGTTATACATGATATTGAATATTTACAAATAGATTTACATTTTTGATATAATAATAATCAGCTAAATATATAACGAACTATATATATTATATAGATTTAAGTTATTATATACACATTTTCTCTTTTGATAAAGGACTGTGATGTTAATTTCATTATTTTTTTTTGCTGAAGCAAGAGTCGTTCCTTCTATTTCATTAAGCCGAAAAATATTTTACATAATGTACAGATATCCATCAATCCCCGTGGACCTCTGAAAATTAAAAAGCTAACTTCCAAAAACATTCCCCCAAAAATTACAAAGGTTACCTCAGAACCCTTTTTAAAAGAAACAAATATTTTGCTAAGTGGATAGAAGAATGTGTGGAAAACTGTAGAAGTTCCCACGCAACAGCTTCCCAAACGTGTATCTTCAATCTAAGTCATCCAATCATCACGCGCAATCCAACGACATAGGAAGAAATCACCAAGCGAAGATGACTGGTGTTTAATGGCCCAGTACCGTAAAATAGCACGATCCTTCCTGACCGTTGATTCGCTCCACAACATCCAACGGCTGAGAGTAATATCGCTTGGCTCAATGTTTCCAAACAATAGTGCGCGATGGGGGCGGTATTCCTCTCAACCGCCCCGCCACGTGTAGGAAGCTGAATGGAATCACTTCCATTTTGCTAAAACTGTTTCCCACTTAATAGTCATGCGATCACCAGAAAACCTCCGTGGAGGTGGTTTTACCTCCCGAAAATGGAAATAAGGATTAATACAGCTACCAGAAAATATGGAGTTCACAAGTCGCAAATTTTTTCACTTATGCCTAAACCGAAACCCTAGAAAGTTGTGAGCCTTCCCACTATTCGACCACCCAGAAAATCGAGGACTCCGGTCAACCTACATCGTGGTTTTCTAAGGCCAACTATGGCCTGCCCCCACCAAAAAATAGTCTGATTGAAAATGATGAAGCTTTTTGAGTAAAAGTTATTTCAAACCTACCTCCTCTGCTTTGTGTCGAAATACTCTTTGTCCTTTTACTCTTGCTCGAAACAAATAGTTTTTAATTTGTTCTGCGACAGCTCTTATCACTTTTTCGTCACTCTACATTTTGTACAACTCACACCATGGTTGGCTAGAATGTTCACCAGCTTATTAGCACTACGGCGAACATGGTTGAAACTAACTATATGAAGACTTAGGAGGTGACCTTGATTTCTTTGGAAAATCTGGACTAGCCTCCAGTGTTTTGAGACTTTCTTCGGCCTTGTTCCACAATTAATTCTTTTCACTGAGTTAATAATAAACTTAGAGTCAGCTTCTACAATTACATTTAGGTGGTTTTCCTGCTTCAGAAACTCTAAGCATTTCTCCAAAGCCATTAATTCAGCCATGTTGTTGGTGGCTTTACCTAAATGGCAGTGTAAGATACTAGTAATGCAACCTTCTTCATCCCTTAACACCCCTCCAAAACTAGCAGTTCCCAAGTTGCCTTTTGAAGCCCCATCAATGTTATATTTCAAATAACCTTTCAGTGGAGGATGCCAAAAATCCTTCTCCGTTTCCTTTATGCTAACTTTCCTATTTAGGCCTTGAGAAATGAGCCCCTGCATACCCAGTTGCCTGAGAATTCTCAAGTCATTCTTTGAGGGAGGATTCTTTGGGAGATTACATACTGTGGTGCCAACTATCTCCTTCAATTGTTTTAAGATCAGCTCAAACAGGCGATGAGGGGGATTTTTTTCATCCTTGAATATTCTCTTGTTCCTTTCTTTCCAAACATTCCAAATAATGAAGCTTGGCATTAGGCTCCAAGCTGAGCCAAGGAATTCATAATCCGAAAAGTTTCTTCTCCAATTATTTAGGGTGTTGCTAATACTCTCTTTGTCCCTATCATCTGTTGAAAAATGATAGAAAATGTATCCCATAACTAGGAGGTGAAACTACAGGAATTGAGAATGTGCTCCATTGTCTCCTCTTGAGCTTCACAAGGTTGGCACCTAGACAACCCCAAAACTCCCCTTTTCCTAATAGTGTCCCAAGTCAATTTTTTTTTGTGTTGAACCAACCACATGAAGAGTTTAATCTTCATCCACCCTTGGTTCCTCCATAGGTTCTGCCAGATTTTATCTAGAACAAGGGAATCCAGCTCAAGGAGAATGCCTTTTTCTTCCTTAAGATTGAAGGTGCCCTCTTTATTGTTGCCCCATCTTAGTTGGTCATGCCCCCCAATTACTAAGATCATTCTTTATTTCAGCAATTTCATAAGTGCCTTTGTTTTTGTTTTCAAGGGGTTGTCGTCTCTGCAATCGATGTTTTTCTAGATTCTCTGCTTCCCTCAATTGTGAGTTTGGTCCCAGAATTCCTTTACCTTATATAATCCTTAGGTATCAATTTCATGCTTAAGGTCCAAAAAGTCCTCCTTTAATAATTTTGGTTCTTGTTTTCATTTATCCTCCCAGAATAGAGCTAGATCTCCCTCTCTAATTTCCCAGAAACTATTTTTTTGTACTAGGCTTCTATTTTCCCAGGCTTTATTCCAGATGAATGATCCCTTTATATTTCCAAACATTCTTATGAGATCACTAGTATGCCAGAGATGGCATATTTCTCTTTCCAAATTCTTTCCCATTGAGCCATTGGATCCTGTACCCAACACCACCATAGTTTGGCCCATAAAACATTGTTAAGAGTCTCTTGGTCATCCAAGCCTAGGCCCCTGTGGCTCTTAGGTCTGTAGATTTTTTTCCCATGAAACTAAGGTCCATTTCTTTCTAGTTTCCTCTTTACCCCAAAGAAAGTCTCTTTGGATGTTTCTGAATTGCTGTAAGACTCCTTTTAGAGCTGGGAGAGCTGATAACATTAAAACTAGGAGTGATTGAAGTACAGCCTTAGTAAGTACCAACCTACTAGCCAGATTTAAAGATCTAATGGTCCACTTTTTGACTTTATCCTGCATCTTATTAATCAACAATTTGCAAATGCTCTTATGCAATGGTTTAGCAGTTAGAGGAACTCCTAAATATTTTGAGGGAAGGAAATACCCTTTGAAAGCCTAGAATTCTGGAGATATTTCTTTGAATGGCAATATTGGTGTTAAAGAAAAAGATTTTTGATTTGGAGAGATTAACTTCCATACCTGTAGCCATTGCAAAATCATTCATAATTTTTTTGTAGGCTGTTGCTTCTTTAATTGTGGGGATTCCTTGAAGCATGGTGTCATCTACAAATTGTTGATGAGTTAGAGCCTGACCATTCTCAGATAATTATATGCCCTGAATCTTACCTGTTATTTAGCATGTTTAATAGAGTGACCCAAAACTTCCATCATAAGGATGAAAAGAAAGCGAGAGAGTGGGTTCCCCCTGCCTGAGACCTCTAGAAGGAATAAAAATCTCAGAGGGGGAGCCATTCACCAAAATTGAAAAGCTGGAGGAGGTCACCAGGGCCATAACCCATCTGACCCAGTTATGATCAAATCCAAAAGAAATAATAACTTTCTTGATGTAGGTCCAATTCACCTTATCATAAGCATTGGTAATGTCCAGTTGCATGACCATCCTAGCTTGCCTCTTCCTAGTTAACAAGTGCACCATTTCGTGAGCTTGGATGATGTTGTTTAATATTTGTCTACCTTCCACATAATCAGATTGTTCCCCTGAAATTAGAGTAGGAAGAATAGGTTTGAGTCTGTTGACCACAACCTTGGATATTATATTGTATACCACATTGCATAAAGCTATGGGTCTATACTTGTTAGGAGTTTAAGCGCTATCATGTTTAGGAATCAGGGAGATGAAGGAGGTATTTAGCACTCTCAAAATAGTTTTGTTCAACCTGGAATCCTCCACTACATCCAAAATATCTTGTTTAACAATATTCTACCAAGCTTTGAAAAAATCCACATTTAAACCATCCAGGCTTGGTGCTTTGCCATTCTGCATCTCTTTGAGGACCTCACAGACCTCCTCTTCAGTTACAGGTCTATTAAGGTTGAAATTGTCCTCTCTAGACACCAACTTACGAATGTGTCTAGTAATGTCTCTGATGAACTGCTCTTTGTCTGTATTGTTTTCCTGAGTTATGCCTTGGAAATGTTGAACAAACGCTGCTTCTATATCCTCGTGGGAGATATGGAGCTTCCCATCCTAATCCTTGATCGAAGAGATTCTGTTGTGAGCTCTATTAGCCATGGTGGATCTGTGAAAAAATCTAGTATTACACTCTCCTCCTTTGAGCCATTGGACTCTAGAATTTTGTCTCCAAAATATTTCCTCTTGTTTGCATAAATTCTCCCATTTTTTATGATCTTTGTCAACTTGATTACTTTTGACTTCAGCAAAGCCTTTCGTGATCAGAACTTGGTTGAGTTCCTGTAATTTATTTTCAACAGATTTTTTATTCACAAAAATGTTTCCAAAATCATTCTTGTCCCAATCTTTAAGCCTGAGCTTGATGTGCTTTAGTCTTTTGTGCAGAAGATACATTCTTTTTCCTTGAAATTGCAGATTTTTTGACTACCATTTTTCATTATTGCTGATGAAGTCTAGGTGAGAAAGCCAGATATTTTGAAATCTGAAAGGTCTGTTCCTAGGAGAACCTATGCTCTTGATCTCCAGCTAACCCAGCCAGTGGTTCAAGCCTCCAAAGGGGAGAATTATCGCATTTATTTCCTTGTCTATAAGCATGAGATCCTCTGAGATAATGAATCTATCTAACTTGGAGGCTACCTGAGCCTCACCTCCTCTTTTATTATTCCAAGTAAAGAGGCCATTATTCGTTTTAGTATCAACTAGTTTCATTTTATCTATAAAGGTTTGGAAAGCTTCAGAGTCTTTACTTAGAGCTTTGGTTCCACCTTTTTTCTCCGAAAGAGATTTGATCATGTTGAAGTCCCCTCCCATGATCCAAGGTATTCCTACATGTCTATCTCTAAGATCCTCAAGGGAGTCAAGAAATCTGAGTTTATCATCTATTCTTTGAGGGCCATAAACATTCGTGACCAGATAGGTGTCCCTATCTCCTATAGGCTATAACTATAGATAAGTAATTCCTAGATGCCTTACCATCTCTTATGTCAATTTTTTGGGGGTTCCAAAGAGTGAGAACGCCCCCTGCTATGTTCTCTGCTTTGACTTCTAGAAACTCAAATTTACTAAGCCATTTGCTATGAATTTGCCTTAATTTTCGAATGGAACATTTTGTTTCCTCAATGAAGATTTTAAAAGTGGAAACTTTTCTTAAATCTTAACCTTTATGTTATCAATATTTAATTAACTATAGTAAACACAAATTGATTAATTAAATTTTTTCATAATTATTTATTTATTTAGGTAACTATGGCTTATCCGCTTCTATGTAAATGGAATCACAATTAGATAAATTTAAACTTTGACTCTCAATTTCACAAAAAACTTTTCAATACAATTTTTAATTAAAAAAATGTTATTACAAATTTAATATTTAACTATATAGATAAATATTATTAATAAAACCATACTTCATTTAACATGCCGATCGTAAAATAAAAATGTCTATAAACCTCAAATGAAAATAACGTGCTCAATATCATTTTCTACAATAATATGCCTCAAAGTTTAAATATCATTTCCTACCATAATATACTTCAAAGTTTCAATGTCCTCCAAGGTGGGTTTACCTACAAGTTGCAATGTGAATAAGTGGAACAAGTATGTAACACCCTTTGTTGCATCATAATTATTTTTGTTTTTAATATTGTTTTTACCAAGTTTTATTTTTGTTTTTACTATTGTTTTTACCAAGTTTTATGGAGAATTGAGAAACTTTTAATTTCACTTAACATAGTTGTTAAGAATTTAATGCTAGAAAAGCCAAATACCATCACATTTTGTTTAAATAAATTGAACACTGTTAATTAAGGAAAACTGAATATAAAAGAATTATAACAACTCCTTGAACAGTTACAAATGATTTCCATCTCCCTCCCCAAAAGGGAAGGGAAAGGTAGTAGGTGAGGTTGCGAGAAATTTTCCTTGAGCCAGTCAAAGATACCAGTGGGAAGATTGAACTATGGCAAACAGTCGAATGGGTGTACGACTTGAGGTTGGACAGTAGTCCTGATGCCCAAAACACCCGACTGTGTTTATTTCAAAATTGTCAGGAGTAGGAAGTGCTCGGCGGGGGACCCTGGACATGATTTCCAGGTCCATCGCTGGGTGGTGAGACCTTCCAGAAGGAATATTAATTGCACAGTGCTAAAGTAATTCAAAACAGATAAGTAACCAAAACCTATACTTATTATTGACAATTGGAATGGTGTATCAATTAGGGATAGATGATTCGATTTTTCTTTTGTCTCTAAACTAGATAGTATTGTTATGAGTAACCTCTCTGTATATTATGATTTATCCATAATAGAAAAGGATCTATTTAATATCTCTTTCTTAGTATTACCTTATGGATGAAAATAAAAATAGAGAGTTATAGCTTGAAAATTTTTTTGATGATGCAACAATAATTTAGACTCTGTCAATATTACATACCCATGAAACAGAAAAAACGGATTTATTTTCTTACATCAGTACAAAACCACATAATCAAAACTTTTTACAATTTTCTTTAGCAGAGAAAGGCACAGCTCAGCCTGAAGGTATAAATCCCTTTATGTTTGTAAAAACAGGAAAACTCTATTCAATATACATTCGAGATTATTCATTATACATTTGAGATTATGCGTATAGCTTAGACTTCCTTATTCATTATAAGGTTATCCATTATTGATGAAAAGGAATAATAATATAACGCATGGACCGAACACACCCTCAAGAATATAATCATTAACAAAGTATTCAAACCATGCAGGACTTCCATCATAGACTCATGATTATTCTAGTTAAATGACATTTCAAACTATGAACATATATACATATTTGCAAACTGTGGAAGGCAATAAAAGACTGGTTCCAATCCTTGCTTGTCCATGGAAAAGTCTGAGACTTAGCAATATTTAACCACAAATAGGTCCATACAAACATACAGTTCGAACCAAGAAATAGAGTATCATAGTTGGGCAGCGTATGCCATAAAGTGTTACTATAAATTATTACAGTCCAAAAAAAAAGGTGAATATACATTATGGTTCACGCATCCCAAGCTACAAAGGAGGAATCATTACAACCAAATTAATTATGCATCATCCATTTAAACAAGATAGGAATTTTGGGTTACGGTGAGGGTTTGGCCGTACCGAGAGACAACAAACCCTCCTACCATTTAGAATATACAACCTTGAGATAAATCTAGTCATTTTAGCAGTTAAAAGCTGGTACCTAAGACAATGTCGACGAATTGTTAAATTTAGACCAACTTATAAACATATATGGGGACATTTGATTAGTCTATCAGGTACAATTCCCTTCTAAGGGAATATCGACTACAGGAGCAAGGTCAGGTTGTACATGCAAAACCCACCCCATGGTTAGAATTTTGGAATGTCAAACTGTGTATATAACTTATAAAACATTGTTACTCTAGCTATACCTAGAGGGAACCATTTCGGTTAATGGAGCCTCGCAGACTTGATAACCAAATAGAAAAAATGTCAAACAATACTCAATCAGAAGGATTTGTGCTCTCAATAACTCATTGATAGGGAAAACCTAAAATTCGCACTCAGAAGACTATCCTTGTTCAGACACCAGGCTGAGGGAAGAATCAAGACCACCTATAGTGAGCAATCCTGCAATATTTTTCTGTTATCAATGTCATTCATGGTGAAAGAGATAGATAATGAAACATGATGACTAAGGGATTAGCCGGCAAGATTACCTTGTCGCCAGAAGTTCTCCTGAAGGCAGAAATCCATTAAACTTTGAACCAGTGGATGGCACCTGATGGCTGAGAAGATGAGTAAACAAAACCCTGATAACCATTGTCGCTCACGACTCGTTACAAAGCTACAACCATTATAACTGTAAGGAGAGTGAAAACATTACCTAGCCAAATAAAATTGTGAGGTTAGTGTTTGCAAGTGCAAAAGGAATGCATTCAGTGACTGAGTACTCATGCAGGCTGGACCTCAGAATTAACCCCAAAAACCCCAAACATTAACTCGAAACCCAAGTGATAGGCAGAAGAGTCATCACCACTCTCGAGGTGAGGACAGGTGGAGTTAAGCTGAGGCGACATGTAAGTAAAGAGTACCAGATAAATCTAATTAACATTAATCCAAATCTTCAATAAACTCTAATCATATCTATGTTAACAATAATATAGTTTTAATTTATAAGAGTCATCATTAATATGTAGATTGGGGTAATAAGGTTATATATGAGTTTCTTTTTTTTAATGAAGATTTTTTTCTTCTAGTAAGATGCATTACAAATGGTATCAGAGAATAGTTTCGTACATTGAGGCTTCTGGGTTAAATATACACATAAAATTAAGTGTTATCATTCTTAAAAATATGCAATAAACAACTGAGTTGGTAAATGTGATCACAGAGAGAGAGAGAGAGAGAGAGAGAGAAGTCCACACACAACATGCAGATGAGCCCCAGGATATCAAACCCACCGGAGGTGCCTTACATAGAGACCAATCTGAATATATGGATACAGTTGGGAGAGGAGTCTTGACAAGCTAATGCTATTATACTAGAAACAATGCAGCAGCTACATACATAAATGATAAATTGAGGTCAGATAATGAATGCATGACATAGGACTAAGAAAAGATCCTCAAGAGTTTGTTAGACTGAAAAAATCAGTGAGGGCCAAACCCCAGCACGAAGGATAGAGAAAGAACACCAATAGATCATCATGGTGAGGATAATGCTGAAGCAGCAGAAGGACATAAGGAGGATGACAAAGGGTATTCGGATAATGTTACAGACCAAAGAAAAACAAAAAAGTAGAAGAGGGAGTTACAGGGTGAGTTCAAGAAAATAAAACCATCACTATTCAAAGGAGAATCTGAGGAGGTAGCCTAAACATGGATGATTGATATGGGGAAATATTTTCAGATTTATGAATATATTGGCAAACTCAAAGCACGATTAGTAGTTTATCAGTTATGGGGAAACGCCATGCTCTGGTGGGAAGAAATCAAAAGAGTGAGAAATATTGATGAAGAACAGGTGACGTGGCAAGAATTCCATAAAATTTTTAAGGATAAGTACTTGACCAAGCATTATTATGATGAAAAGGAAAAGGAGTTCCATGAGTTAAGGTTGGGAACCTTGACTATGGACGAATATGTGAAGTGGTTCACCTCCTTGTTAAGATAATTTCCATACATGTAGGAGGAAAAAGAAAAAATTCAATGGTTTATCAACTGTGTGCCTAATTTCATGAAGGAGAAGTTGGAATTTGACTATCCTACATCAATGGACGATGCGGTGCGAAAAGCCCATATCTGTTACCAACAGATTAAACATGAAAATGAAGCACCCAAAGGAGCTTTAGGAAGAAGAATGAGGAGTCTACCCCCAAATAGAGAGTAGAAGGTAGGAAATGGTCAAAATAATCAGTAGAGAACCTTATGAAAATTTTCCAGGAATCCGTCAAAGTTTCCAACATACCGTGAAAGCAAACAGACAGAGGGAATTAATAATCCTGTAATTGAACAACAGCCAAAGCTGCCTCTATAATGCTGGGGCTATGGGGAATCTCACAACTATAAGAACTTCCTGCACAAGCCTAGAACAAAATAGCTTTCCAATATTCAAGAAGCCTCCACAGTTGGAGATATAGCAAGGAGTATGCCCAAAATTAATGTTGCTTTGGATGATCATCAAGAAGAATACCATCCCACCATGATCGAGTGTGAAGGTATAATTGCTAATCAACCTATTTTTGTTTTATTTGATCTAGGTGCTAGCCTAAGCTATATTAGTCCCAATGTGGTAGAGAAATGTCAGTTGCCTAGTAGCAAATTTAAGAAATCCTAGCTGGTGCAACTAGCCACCAAGGCTAAGAGGAAGGTGTCCCCCAAATCAGAAAACTGTCCAATCATATTTTGAGGGCAGCTTATTCATGTTGATTTAAATATATTGCCCTTAGGTTCATACGATGTATTCATAGGAATGGACTGGTTAGAAGGACGTTCATCCTTAGTGGATTGTAAAAAGAAATTTGTGAACTACCTTACCAAATCAGGGCAGAGGAAAGAAATGGAAGGAATCAAGAAAAACATGAAGTTACGCCCATCACTGCTAACCAACTTGGAAAAGTCATTAGAAAGGGCTTCCAGATTTACGATGTTCAGGTAGGATACTCTAATGATAGAAACAAGATGACTTCATTCGATAACATTCTTGTAATTCAAGAATTTATGGATGTATTTTCGGGAACTATTCCTGAGTTGCCCCCTAGACGTGACATTAATTTTACTATCGAAATCATACCTGAAGCAACCTCGGTTTCAAAAAGCCCTTACCGCACGAGTGCCCTTGAGTTAAAAAAACTAAAAATGCAGCTACAAGAACTTTTAGACAAAAGGTACATTCGCCCTAGTGTATCGCCATGGGGAGCCCCTTTACTATTTGTTCGAAAGAAGGATGGGACTTTAAGATTGCGCATTGACTATTGTCAGCTAAACAAACTCACTGTAAAAAATAGATATCCTCTACCCCAGATTAAGGACTTATTTGACCAAGTGTAGGGGCCAACGTATTCTCTAAGATTGATCTAAGATCCGGTTACCACCAGATTCGAATAAACGATGAGTACATTTGTAAGACTGCCTTACGAACTTGCTATGGTCATTACGAGTTGTAGTATTACCTTTCGGCCTTACAAATGCCCCGACCACATTTATGAGCATAATGCACAACATTTTTTAGCCTTTCATAGATAAATATGTGCTGATTTCTATTGATGATGTATTAATTTATTCAAAAAATCAGAAAGAGCATGAAAAACACTTAAGAGTAGTTTTGTAGATTTTGTGAGACGATCAACTATGTGCTAAGTACAATAAGTGCTATTTTTACAGAGACAAGATTTAGTATTGGGGCCATGTTATATTAGTTGAGGGTATAGTGGTTGATCCTGAGAAGATCAAAATGACAATGGAATGGATAGCCCCGAAAAGTGTTGTACGTATTAGATCCTTTTTGGGCCTGGCAGGTTATTATCAGTTATGGGGAAAGGCCACTCTCTAGTGGGAGGAAATCAAAAGAGTGAGAAATATGGATGAAGAACAGGTGACGTGGCAATAATTCCAAAAACATTTTAAGGATAAGTACTTGACTGATCATTATTACGATGAAAAGGAAAAGGAGTTCCATGAGTTAAGGTTGGGAACCTTGACTATGGATGAATATGTGAAGTGGTTCACCTCCTTGTTATGATATTTTCCATACATACAGGAGGAAAAAGAAAAAATTCAATGGTTTATCAACTGACTGCCTAATTTCATGAAGGAGAAGTTGGAATTTTACTATCCTAGATCGGTGGACGATGTGGTGCGAAAAGCCCATATCTGTTACCAACAGATTGAACATCAAAATGAAGCACCCAAAGGAGCTTTGGGAAGAAGAATGAGCAATTTACCGCTAAATAGAGAGCAGAAGGCAAGAAATGGTCGGAATAATCAGTAGAGAACCTTTGGAAAATTTTCCAAGAATCCGTCAAAGTTTCCAGCATACCCTGAAAGCAAACAGAAAGAGGGAATTAATAATCCTGTAATTGAACAACAACCAAAGCTGCCTATGCAATGCTGGGACTATGGGGAATCTCACTATTATAAGAACTACCTACACAAGACTCAAATGAAATGGCTTTCCAATATGAAAGAAGCCTCCACGGTTGGAGATATAGCAAGGAGTATGCCCAGAATTAATGTTGCTTTGGATGACCATCAAGCAGAATACCATCCCACCATGATCGAGTGTGAAGGTATAATTTCTAATCAACCTATTTATATTTTATTTGATCCAAGTGCTATCCTAAGCTATATTAGTCCCAATGTGGTAGAAAAATGTCAGTTGCCTAATAACGAATTTAAGAAATATTGGCTGGTGCAACTAGCCACCAGAGCTAAGAGGAAGGTGTCTGCAAAATCAGAAAACTGTCCAATCATAGTTGTAGGGCAGCTTATTCATGTTGATTTAAATATATTGCCCTTAGGTTTGTATGATGTATTCATAGGAATGGACTGGTTAGAAGGATGTTCATCCTTAGTGTATTGTAAAAAGAAATTTGTGAACTACCTTACTAAATCAGGGCAAAGGAAAAAAATTCAAGGAATCAAGAAAAACATGAAGTTAGGCCTCATCACTGCTAACCAACTTGGAAAAGGAATTATAAAGGGCTTCCATATTTACGATGTTTAGGTAGGATACTCTAATGAGAGAAACATGATGACTTCATTCGAAAACATTCTTGTAATTCAAGAATTTCTGGATGTATTTCCGAAAACTATTCCTGGGTTGCCCCCTAGATGTGACATTGATTTTTCTATCGAGATCATACTTGAAGCAACCTCGGTTCCAAAAATCCCGTACTGCACGAGTCTCCGTGAGTTAACAGAACTAAAAATGCAGCTGCAAGAACTTTTAGACAAAGGGTACATTCGCCCTAGTGTATTGCCATGGGGAGCCCCTATGCTATTTGTTTGAAAGAAGGATAGGACTTTAAGATTGTGCATTGACTATCGTCAGCTAAACAAACTCACTGTAAAAAATAGATATCCTCTACCCTAGATTGAGGACTTATTTGACCAAGTGCAGGGGCCAACGTATTCTCTAAGATTGATCTAAGATCCGGTTACCACCAGATTCGAATAAAGGATGAGTGCATTTGTAAGACTGTCTTACGAACTTACTACGGTCATTACGAGTTTGTAGTATTACCTTTCGGCCTTACAAATGCCCTAACCACATTTATGAGCGTGATGCACAACATATTTCAGCCATTCATAGATAGATTTATGCTCATTTCTATTGATGATGTATTAATTTATTCAAAAAATCAGGAAGAGCATGAAAAACACTTAAGAGTAGTTTTGTAGATTTTGCGAGACAATCAACTATATGATAAGTATAGTAAGTGCAATTTTTACAAAGACAAGATTTAGTATTGGGGCCATGTTATATTATTTGAGGGCATAGTGGTTGATCTTAAGAAGATCAAAATGATAATAGAATGGATAGCCCTAAAAAATGTTGTAGGTGTTAGATCCTTTTTGGGCCTGGCATGTTCTTATCAGTTACGGGGAAAGGCCACTCTCTAGTGGGAAGAAATCAAAAGAGTGAGAAATATTGATGAAGAACAGGCGACATGGCAAGAATTCTAGAAACATTTTAAGGATAAGTACTTGACTGAGCATTATTACGATGAAAAGGAAAAGGAGTTCCATGAGTTAAGGTTGGGAACGTTGACTATGGACAAATATGTGAAGTGGTTCACCTCCTTGTTATGATATTTTCCATACATGTAGGAGGAAAAATCAAAGATTCAATGGTTTACCAACTGTCTACCTAATTTCATGAAGGAGAAGTTGGAATTTGACTATCCTAGATCGATGGACGATGCGGTGCGAAAAGCCCATATCTGTTACAAGTAGATTAAACATCAAAATGAAGCACCCAAAGGAGCTTCAGGAAGAAGAATCAGGAATCAACCCCCAAATAGAGAGTAGAAGGTAGGAAATGGTCGGAATAATTAGTAGAGGACCTTTGGGAAATTTTCCAGGAATCCGTCAAAGTTTCTAGCATACCCTGAAAGCAAACAAACAAAGGGAATTAATAAGCCTCTAATTGAACAACAACCAAAGCTATCTCTGTAATGTTGGGACTATGGGGAATCTCACTATTATAAGAACTGCCTGCACAAGACTCAAACTAAATAGCTTTCCAATATGCAAGAAGCCTCCATAGTTGGAGATATAGCAAGGAGTATGCCCAAAATAAGTGTCGCTTTGTATGACCATCAAGGAGAATACCATCCCACCATGATCGAGTGTGAAGGTATAATTACTAATCAACCTATTTCTGTTTTATTTGATCCAGGTGCTAGCCTAAGCTATATTAGTCCCAATGTGGTAGAAAAATGTTAGCTGCCCAGTAACAAATTTAAGAAATCCTGGCTGGTGCAACTAGCCACCAAAGCTAAGAGGAAGGTGTCTACCAAATCAGAAAACTTTCCAATCATAGTTTGAGGGCAGCTTATTCATGTTGATTTAAATATATTTCCCTTAGGTTCCTACGATGTAATTCATAGGAATGGACTGGTTAGGAGGACATTCGTCCTTAGTGGATTGTAAAATGAAATTTGTGAACTACCTTACCAAATCAGGGCAAAGGAAAGAAATTCAAGGAATCAAGAAAAACATGAAGTTACGCCCCATCACTGCTAACCAACTTGGAAAAGGCATTAAAAGGGCTTCCAAGTTTATGATGTTTAGGAAGGATACTCTAATAAGAGAAACAAGATGACTTCATTGGAAAACATTCTTGTAATTCAAGAATTTTTGGATGTATTTTGAGAAACTATTCCTGGGTTGCCCCCTAGACGTGACATCGGTTTTACTACCAAAATCATACCTCAAGCAACCTCGGTTTCAAAAAGCCCTTACCGCATGATTGTCCGTGAGTTAACAAAACTAAAAATGTAGCTGCAAGAACTTTTAGACAAAGGGTACATTCGCCCTAGTGCATCGCCATGGGGAGCCCCTATGCTGTTTGTTCGAAAGAAGGATGGGACTTTAAGATTGTGCATTGACTATCGTCAGCTAAACAAACTCACTATCAAAAATAGATATCCTCTACCCTAGATTGAGGACTTATTTGACTAAGCGCAAGGGCCAGCATATTCTCTAAGATTGATCTAAGATCCAGTTACCACCAGATTTGAATAAAGGACAAGTAGATTTGTAATACTGCCTTACGAACTTGCTATGGTCATTACAAGTACATAGTATTACCTTTCGGCCTTACAAATGCCCCAACCAAATTTATGAGCCTAATGCACAACATATTTCAGCCTTTCATTGATAAATTTGTGCTGATATCTATTGATGATATATTAATTTATTCAAAAAATCAGGAAGAGCATGAAAAACACTTAAGAGTAGTTTTGTAGATTTTGCGAGAAAATCAACTATATGCTAATTATAGTAAGTGTGATGTTTACAAAGACAAAATTTAGTATTGGGACCATGTTATATCAGTTGAGGGCATAGTGGTTTATCCTGAGAAGATCAAAATGATAATGGAATGGATAGCCCCAAAAAATGTTGTAGGTATTAGATCCTTTTTGGGCCTGGTAGGTTATTATCAGTTGCGGGGAAAGGCCACTCTCTGGTGGGAAGAAATCAGAAGAGTGAGAAATATTGATGAAGAACAGGTGATGTGGCATGAATTCTAGAGACATTTTAAGGATAAGTACTTGACCGACCATTATTACGATGAAAAGGAAAAGGAGTTCCATGAGTTAAGGTTGGGAACCTTGACTATGGATGAATATGTGAAGTGGTTCACCTCCTTTTTATGATATTTTCCATACATGCAGGAGGAAAAAGCAAAAATTCAATGGTTTATCAACTATCTACCTAATTCATGAAGGAGAAGTTGGAATTTGACTGTCCTAGATCGATAGACGATGCGGTGCAAAAAGCCCATATCTATTACCAGCAGATTAAACATGAAAATGAAGCACCCAAAGGAGCTTTAGGAAGAAGAATGAGGAATCTACCCCCAAATAGAGAGTAGAAGGTAGGAAATGGTTGGAATAATCAGTAGAGAACCTTTGGAAAATTTTCCAGGAATCCATCAAAGTTTCCAGCATACCCTGAAAGCAAACAGACAGAGGGAATTAATAACCCTTTAATTGAACAACCAAAGATGCCTCTGCAATGTTGGGTGTTAGGCCCCTATACTACTAGTGTAACCCCTTATTGTTATTAGTACAACCCCCTTATTATATTGATGTACCCATATAGTGCCCATATTGTTACTATTGTGCCCCATAGAAGCCCACTATTGTTATTATTGTGCTCTTACATTATTATTGTTA
>APFE030436833.1:117334-146393 GCA_000404065.3 Pinus taeda | reverse complement strand
CCATGAATAGCATATCAATACTAGGGCCTAGACTTGATCATGAAGCTGCCAAAATGCTCTACTCCTTGCTGCAACAGCACAAATCACTTGCCAACAGCACAAATCACTTTCCAAATGAAAATATTAATGAGCAAACATGCCCTTTTCTTTCCCGCGCTGAGCTTACCGAGTCCTGGAAATAGGACACGTGTCCCAAAATCGCGACACGCTTTTGAAAATCGTGACACGACCTCGGATTCGACGTGTCGGAAACGGACACGACGTGTCATATGATTTGGACATGAATCCGGACCGAATTGTGTCGGATTTGCTGGATTCGGGATTCGTAGGGGGTTTTGGACAAAGCCGGTGACTTAGGTCACACCCATTCACATGGTGGGGTTGACTTGCCTTTTGGGCCTACATGAAGGCCATAAATAATAATTTTTATATTTCATATTTAATAATTTTCATAAGCCGACTTAAGAGGCCATTTTGGCATGTAGGAATGCCTCTCGATTCTACACAAAAAATCAACACTCCCTCTTAGCGAGGGAGGTATTCTTTTGTCACAGATTTCGCTTAGCTAGGAATTCTCCTTCTGTAAGAAAAGCTTCGTGAGCTTGTCATATTGATGCCCGTTTTCAACATAATGTTATTTTATATCTTTTGCAAATATCCAATGTGGGCCAAGAATCCTTTATGGCTCCTCAGGAAAACATATATCAAACTCTTTTGGGTCATGACCTGAGCCTAGGCATCAAATTTTATTAACTTCTCAAGAAAATTTGCCTTTGGACCATTCACCTTTCAGGGTAGAGTCCTTTGTGACGTAACCAAGTCCTTATGGTACTTAAAGGTGAATTTCATTTATCTCCTTTTGTCGACATATCCAAATCCTTCTCGCATCAAAGTCATTTTGGCTTCTAAGGAGAAGATCTATCCAATCTTGTAGTTTCCTTGGAACATTCATGTTTGGTCGACCTAGCCAAGTCCTTTGGGCTTCAAAGGTGAATGTAAACATCACTTCTTGGTTAAGGTCTGTGACATGGTAACACTGAAAGTCTTGCTTTATTTTGAAAACCCTAACCCTAGGGCTTGAGGACAAAACCATAGGACTATTGGAGACAAAATGAATGTCTAGGGTGTTGGAAAATGTAACTAGTTTCAGTCTTCATAATTGTTAATGTCTTCAAGTCATTATGTATATCTTATGTTACAAGAAAAAGAAGAAAGAAAAATACTATTTTGAGCGTGGGTGTCATGCTCCATTTTTATGGTCATCTAGGTAAAGCATGTTCTTCATGCTTCTAGGGTTTGTCATGTCACTCGAATATTTTTCTTACGTCAAGAAAGTCACTATCATTTGTATAAGATTTATTGGGCAAGTTGTAACATGGAAAATATATTAATTTTGAGTCTGGAACGTTCTATAAGCCTCCTAGCACAAGTCAGCCCTGCCAACAAGAGGTCAACCTAGATAAGGGTATTTGAACCCCACAAATGTGTATAAATAGAGGTAGCATTGACCTCATTTAGCACCAATTCGATCTCTCTAAATAAGAAGTTCGATCTGAAGCTGGGAACAAGGAAAAAGCAAGAGCGAAGGTCTAGGAAGCAAGGGGAAATGAAGAATAAAGAAAGTTTGTTTTTTAGCTCTATTTTCTCACATGTGCGAAAGTTAGGGTTTATGCAGCTCTTGAAAGGTCAAAATTGCAGGTTGAAGTTGCAAGTCAAATGTGAGGGCCAAAGTTGAAGCAATATTTATCCCTGTTGATTTGGTTGTTCCCTGTCCTAATTAGAAGGGCTTCTTGGTGCTTGGAGGAGGACTTGGTCTAGGGTTTTGGGTCTTGGTTTTTCTCCTTGGCTTGGAGCCTAATTTCCGTTGTCTTTTTTGTTTTTGCTTTTGATTATTATTTGATGAAAAAATGTAATAAAGAAACACAAGAAGATAAATAAAGTTCATGAGAAATTATTAATATTAAGGAGAAATTTGAATTAATAGCTATCCGACTACATTCTCCAACATAGGGTTTGTACACTCTAGACCAATCAAGACAAGGGGATTGATTGCTTCCACTTGAAAGAAGAAACCTTAGCTTCTAAAAATCCTAACATCTTGATGATGAGTATGATTTGTAGGCTGGATACAAGAAAGATGGAGATTAAGAGGGTGTTGATGTGAATTTATGATGTGGACCCCTTGATGATGATATGCAGTCCACGATGATGATATGGACTCCATGATGATGTAAATTTCTTATGGTAATTGATGCCATGAATAATGATGTGGACTTTTGATGATAGCATTGACTCATTGAGGTTGTCGACTTCTTAATGATGACATTGGCTCTTCTTAATGATGTGGACTTGGGTCCTTTGATGAGATGAACGAGATTGATTGATCACATGAAGACTAACTTCAAGAAGGATCTGACACACTTGAAAGAGATAAGTATTTTCTTGATTATTTTATTTCATTATGAGTTTCTTGTCTTTGTATATCTTGCTTGGCTGTATTTGTTCTTCCATGGCCTCCTAGTGAGGATTGTAGGTGCATAATGAAGATTGCCAGGGTTGTGCCAATATACGAAGAAGGATGAAAGAACAAAGACAAGAAAACTCACGATGGAATGAGTTTTTGAAGTCAAAGGGAGCAGATAAGATCAACCATTTTTTTTGATTCATGAAGAAATGAAGTCTGTCGTGACTTCCAAGATAAATATGGCTATAAGTTTGAAGAGCGATGCTGATCCGAATTTGCTAGAGATGAGCATGCTATGTGCTCCTGACATGTTTCCGACAGAAGTTAAGGACCTCTATGCCTAGTGTAAGAGGGAGATGATTCTTTGTGTGATTGAAAGATGAACTTGATCTTGACATAATGGATTGTGATTCCATGAACACTTAATTAAAATTTGAAGAAGCTGCGATATATCCCTCTGATTGGCATTATTGGTTCTACCTGAACTAGGTATATTCTGGGTGCTCTATTAGTCTGAATGACATAAATGATCTTGCCGCCTGTTGCACGATTGAAGCTGTAAATGTAGCTCTCTTCTGACGCTGGTTGTTGATGTATGCTTATTCAAGAAACCACTGATTGTTTGATGGATTTGTCTATAGAACACTTTTCTGCTGATAGCAGAATGTTGATATTTGCTTTTGTGAGCATCTGCTTCCATGTGAAGCTCCAGTTGAAGCTAATGTACAACCCTTTGGAATTACCTGATTTTTTTCTGTGTAGAGTGTTGTGGTAGTTGAGATGGCTTGAATGTTTCCGTTGTATAGTTGATTTGTGAAACAATTGAAGCTGTTTGCTGGTATTGGAACCAATCATGATACAAATGCAGATTAATTGTAACCAACAAGAAGAGCACATTGGGATGTTGCTTTAGCTTGAGATTTGCCATGATTTCCTGGATGAGCAAGAAGCAAGGATCTATCGCTCTCAGTAATGCTGAGGCAGAGGATATTGCAGCTAGTATGGCTAGCTGTGAGGTAGTATGGGTGCAAAATCTCCTTACAGAGCTATTTGATCATGTGCCAGATACGTCCGTGATATACTATGGCTATTAGAGATATGGTACAAGGAGTAGTAGTGAGGCTCCAACACATCTCGAGAGGTGAGTAGGTTGCAGAAATTCACACCAAGCCTTTGCCGAAAGCGAAGTTCATATTCTTGAGAGAGGACCTTTTTGTGTAGGAGAATGTTTCCTTCCTTGAGAGGGAACATTGCTGACCGAGAACATTGAGCATATGCTTTCCCCTAGTCTTTCTACTAGCCATAGACATGGTGAGGGGGTGTGAGCAATGAAGTTTTTGGGTGTAAGGGTACTCTTTAGCAATGTTTTAAAACTCTGACTTTGACTCAGGAATAGCCGAGGGTCGACTCTGACTCCGACTCCGACTCAGTATCGACTTGGCCGGTTTGATTTTAGTGACTCGGTCATTGTAAAAAATACATTAAATATTTTTTTAATAAAAAACATAATTTTAAAGACTTTCATTCATGTTTCCAAACACAAAGCTTTAGAATATAGAGAGAAGACAACATGTGATCAAAGTAGGCTCATGAACATATCCATTATATCAAAATTGCACCCAGTGCACTGTCCAATACAAAGTTCATACTTAGCCACCAATGCCAGGATTCTTTTCTGCCTCAGCCTAAGGACAATCACTAGACTACGACAACAATAATACCAATTCTCTGCCCCTAATGAAGTCTCAAAACCCTTGATTTAATTCTGGTCAAGCTCCAAAACAATCAGAGGTAGATATGTATTTATTATTCCATTGCCAAAACGCTTGCCTTCTTAAAAATATTGTATGGCTCAATGCATTGTTTCACTTTTCTAATTCATGCCATTAGGATAACCATACTTCAGCATTGTAATTTTCAAAACTTTCTAATAGTGATAGGTTACTTTAGGGCTATAAATATGCAATAAACAACAACCCAACCATTGATATGTAGGAGGCAGAACAACTTTTGACAAATGTGCGTCAGGATTTTTGTCAAAGAGCCGAGTCAGCCGAGTTGTTACTGAGCCAACCGAGTCATTACCGAGTAGGCTGAGTTGTTACCCAGTGGACTGAGTCAATCATTGTCTCGGCAACAACCTGAACAACTGTTCCGTTTTGGCCACCGAATCGACTCGGCCACGCATTGGCTTGGTCTGACTTGGCCACGCATTGGCTTGGTCTGACTCGGCCACGCATTGGCTTAGTCTGACTCAGCCGAGTCGGAGTCGACTTGGTTGTTTTTTAAAACAATGCTCGTTAGAGCCAAGGACTTGGATGAGTACATGCCCCAATATACATCCTACCTGTAAGTCACCTTTGTGTCTTTATTGACCAAGGGCCATGGACTTGGTTAAACTTGCTTGGTTTGGCACCCAATTGCCACACATTTGGCTAGTGGTTGAGGAGACTTAGGTGTGTGTGATGTTTATCAAAGTCAAACACTACTTCCATGGACTTGGTTAAGGTAAATTGATCTCCCTAAGAATTGAATGCAAGTTTTCGACCATATGATCACTGAGGATCAAGTTGGGTGAAGATTAGTCAATGGACATATAGGGTGTGTGATCTTTACCAAGGTCATTTATGATTGCTATGGACTTGGTTGTGGTAAATCGATCTTCCCGATTGTCATTGTGGATAATTGATCCGAGATGCAATGAAATGAGATAATGATGCAACTATTAACTTTCCTTATGTAGAGACATGTATATATGATATGAGATAATGATGCAACTATCAACTTTCCTTATGTTGAGATATGTAAATATGATATGAGATCTATGATATACTCTTTTAGGTCAT
The DNA here is from genome assembly GCA_000404065.3 of Pinus taeda. NCBI lineage: Eukaryota > Viridiplantae > Streptophyta > Pinopsida > Pinales > Pinaceae > Pinus > Pinus taeda. Next base: position 141,083 of record APFE030436833.1, on the reverse strand, counting down.
GGAGCTTGACTCAGAGACTAGTAGGGTGTGTGTGATCTTTACCAAGGTAAAATGCGACTGCCATGGACTTGCTTGTGGTCAATTGAGCTCGCATATCATTCGTTATGGATCAAGACGTCATTGTTCAACTGAGACGAGATCTATGGAGCAACTAGAAGCATACCTCTCTAGCTAGGAGGGAGCATTGAAATTAGATTGTGATGCTATTTGATTTCCTTATGATGAAAGAGAATGAAAATACCTCCATGGCTAAGGGTGAATGTTGAAAATTGTAGCCATGGTCGACATTTCCTACAATGAAAAATAAAAAGAAGAAAAATAAAGTAAAATAAAATACAAATTTATTATTTCCCTCCAAAATTTAGAAGTGAACCTCATAATAATTTTAGGTTAGTTGGCTCCTTTGAGGCACTCATGCGACCGTTTGAGAAGACTATATATATGTGACTATCTTCTCCTCACTTGGGGAATTCACATCACACATCTTTTGTCTGCTCCAACGAGTTTCGTGAAAGGAAAAGAGGACGAATTTTAGGACAAGATAAGGAGGCTGAAATTTTAAGGAAAGGCTGTGGGAATTGGCTTGGCACATCTTTTATTCTTGGGTATTTGGTTTGGTTATTATCTTAATGATGCTTTTGATGTACTACTGTATCTTGAACTCTCTCTCTCCCACATATAAAGAAGAATTTTCTGGGTTTTCCCCTTGTGGGTTTTGCACTAGTTGCATGTCTATTTTTTTGTCTCGTCTCATGGTTTCTTGATTATTTCTCTATTGCTCTATCATGCCTAACAAATTAATTTTCTTATATTGCTTGATGAATCATGAAAATCTAATGTTGTTATGCTGTGTATAAGAAAATGTTCTAGCATTACTGTAAGTTAAAATCAACATCTATTGTCCTTCAACAAATATGGTAGGTGACAATAGATCCAAACTTGTCATGATTCCTATGCATGGAAATGGTGGTCGCCACATCCTCCTCATCCTGCTGAACTTTGATCCCTTTGATGCTCTACCTGTCTTCAATTGCCGTCTGATCTCTTCCTGGCAAAGCGCTGCCCACATCTCGTCCCAAGGTAGTAGAGTCCCTTTGCCTAGGATACTCTGGACAAACACTTCCTAATCTTCTGAGACAACATTCTGGGCTGTCCTCACCATAAGCTCCTGATTCGGTGTCACTCCTACAACAGTCAGCTGGTCTCGGATCTCATTGAATCCTCTGAGGAAGACGTCAATCGATTGACCCTTCTTCATCTGATACGACCTCATCTGGTTCTTGAGCAGCATTCTTCTCTGCACAGAAGTATGCTGGTACAGGTTCTTGAGAGCCTCCCACATCTCAGTCGCCGTTTCCTTCTCGACTATATGTGGTACCACATGATCCTTGACCCCGTTAAGGATAATGCACTTGGCCCTCGTCATCGCCTCTTCGTACTTGTCATTATCATTTGGGTCGACTGGGATAGCTATCGTCCTCATGGCGAAGTTCTTGACACGATTTCTGTGAAGTATGGATAAGATTCTGGCCTTCCAAACGACGAAGTTGGACACTCCGTCCAGTCTGTCCTGGTCTCTTACTCCATGTGGTCCCATGATGCTCTTCTATTTCCCTCCTGGAAGTTCTCAATCTGACTCCCGTTGAGTCTCGATTTCCCTCCTGGAAATCTTTCTGTCGATGTCGAGATGCCCCCTATTCTGATCATCTATGCAACTGCACCATTGATCTAGGTTTCTTGGCTAGAAACCCTCGGTAGTAACTCCCTCCTCTTGCCCTTGCCTTGTCAGGTACTGTTCTGACAACAGTACCTCACCAGCGCCACTATGTAATGTTCCCACAACCTTCTAAACCCCAGCAACCTGAAGGTGAGAGCTCCTAGGCTCTATGCAATCCCGGCACTAGCAACCCGACCTCCTCCGCCAACTGCGTCATCCCTCCTAGCTTCTGTGTGGCTCTCCATGAGGCTCCCGTTGCCTTCCTTAACCTCTGCGCTGCCTCTTCCTGTCTCACCCTTGATGACACAGGCACTGCGTCACCCTTCCCTTGTTGCTACTCTGCTAGAAACAACTTCTGTCACCTCGAGACAACTACTTTCTGTTGCTATTTCTCCGCTCGGTTGATTTCCTCAGTTTTCCTGTGATCTACAATCATGCTCTAATACCATGTTGAAGTTTCTATGTCTACTAGGTAGAAACCCTCCATGCACTTTATCTGATTTATTCCTACCTACTTGTTTTGTTACTTAACGAGTTATTTACAATGTAAATACTGAAAATAAACACTAGTGCATGCTCAACATATTACAGATCAACAACTGAAGGAAACAAAAACAATAACACCAAATGACATCGTTATTTTTGGACCAATGTCCTCGGAAAAACCCAATGTGGGAAAATCGACGCAACTATCTGAGGGTTTTCTTATTAAGCAATATCAGAGTACAATCTGGGTGTCAAATGTAGCTTACCCAAGAGAGAATTTCCTTGGTAGTAATACCTCTGAGTTTGAGGCAAATGTCCCTGCTGAAACCCCGGATAAACCTTTTGGCAGCTCCTCAGCTCCAATCTGCCCCAGAAACCCCTGTGTCTACCTTTGTGGACTGCGTCTGCCCATCTTTTCCCAACGCTGGCCATGTGTCACCCTGAATGGGTCTGCGTCAGCCTTAGGAGGCCCTGTGTTAACCTTTTGGCCCTCTGCGTCAACAACGCTGGCCTTTTTGAGGCTCTGCGCAGCTCCCGACTGCCTCTACGTGGCCCTGCGTGAGCCCTGGCTGCTACTGAATCACTCTCTCTGGCTACTGCGCTGCTCTTCCGGAACTATGTCTACCTCTCTGTCTCTATGTACTTAATGCTCGTCAGCTGCAATTCCGATCACTGATTCTATCTCTTTTAGCAAACCCCGCTCTAGAGAATAGAATGACTGATCATCTAGTGTATTTCTCCAAGTGACCCTCAAGCCTCTTCTTATACTTTTCTTGTTATATCTTAGCGGCCGAGATTAAGTCCCTAATCAACGACTAAGATTAGATCTGGCTTGATCCATGTCTTTTGGACCACTCTAACACAGATTCATATTAATACACATTAATATTTTATTTTCTCTAAGTTTAAACTTAGGGACTCCATAAAAAATATTAATTATTTTAATATCTCCTGATCTGTTTGGAATCTGCCCAAACCCTTTCTGGGTATTGGAGATCTCATGTGCCCCAACTTCACCAAATTTCGTGGCTAGAGCACATCCGCTGCTACCCCAAATCAACATCCTAGACTGGGTACTCCACTGGAATGATGCACATTGTTTATGATTTCTAGCCTTCTTCATTTGGTCTAACATTAGGATGGCTAGCGAGTTAGGAATTGTGCAATTGCATTGTAATTCTAGATGTGATTAATGGTTAAGGTTTGAGTTTGTTGTTAGTGGTCCAAATTATCTATGTATACACATCCAATATTCATGTCTTACTTTTTTGTAACTAGTTTTGGCTTTCTAGTATTTACAGATTACTTTTTTGAGTCTAGCTATGTATTGTGTTTTGAAAATTTAACGAACTCTGGCTGAAGTGACTCACAAATGACAATTAATGTTTCTGAATGGCGTAGATCTTCAAGGTTTCTTATATTATAAATATTAGATAGTTACAACGTTATGGAAATAAAACATTGTTACAATAAGTGTTAGACAGTCTCACATAATTATGGATAGTTTTCATTCATTATGAAGTTTTAAATATTGCAAAATGAACTAGATCACTAAATGTGAAGGCCTAGATAGGATTGAGTCACATATGCGAGATCAAAGAAGCATACTCACAATAACACAATATGATATTAGTGATGAATAAGTGGTGCATCTATGACAATGGAGTTTAACTCCTTTTATATGATTGGTCATTGAGCAAGTCATTTCCACTTACGGACGTGGGAAATACTGATTGTCACAAAAACTGAAAAAACGCATAAATGATAATCTCAAGTAATAAACTGACCTTATGACAAATGTAAGCTTTATATCCTAATACATGAGTTGAAGATGAAACATGCTAATTGAGAACTAAAAGGTTACACCCGCACATTATTCAAAAGAATTATCTTCGAAAGCAATTCTTGGAAAAGGCTTAACTCCATCAAGTTGGTTCGCATCCCTCATAAAGGTGTAACTGTCAAGATAGTAAGTGAATTATTGAGTTCATTTGTTCCACCTCCCCAAACTCCCAAATTAATAGATTATCTGTTGGATAAGGTAGTCATGAATGTCAATATGATGACTAACCCTAGGTGCATTGTTGAAGCAATGCTAGGTCATGGGGTGTATGTCAATGGGGCACTTCGAGTTTGAAGATACAATGTTGGAGCAACACTTAAGCAAACCCTAAGTTGCCAAATGTTAATGATAAAACCCTAGTTGATGCATGCCCTAATATTCCCTAGTTGAAGATGATGAAAACCCTATGTGCGTAATTGAAACCCTAAAGCCTATGGATGCATGAATCAAGTCCTAAATTGTTAAAAGCAAGCCCTAGATATTTGATATCTACATGGTGCAGTAATTCTGTTGAATAAATAATACATGAGAAGATGTCCTAATTTGTCCAAGCCATAAAAACTATAAGAACTGCTGTGAAAATCTTTATTTTGGCTTAGAGGCAATGACTTGAAAATCCATGAAGGGCTGAAGGTACATTAGGAAAATGCTATACATTGAGACAACTAAAATTGAGTGCTGCTAAATATGAATTTTACCCAAGTGTCAAATACTCATAAGTCAGCCCTGGTCCACATCATATAAATTTTGCAAATTAAAATTAATTATACAAGTCGGCCTTGCCTCATTTTTGCAAAATAAATTATTTTTTTTGACCTTCTAAAGGTTGGCTCCAAAATAGTTATGTCGACTCTCCTATAGAGACATGTCGGTTCCACATACTCCAACAAGTATAAATAGCAAGTTGGGTTCCTCATTCTAAAATGGCAGTTAGGTTCAACATAGAAATACAATTTCGGATTTGTGGAGAAATTGGATATCTGAGGTAGCAAAACTACAAGGTCCGAAACAACAATGTTACAATAGGCTTGAGGCAGTGAAATTGCAGAATCATTTACAGGTTCTGAGGTAGCAAAATTACAAAGTCTAAAGCAATGAAATTACAGAAAGTCTGAGGGATTTTTCTATATTTTTCTGTGGGATTTTGGTACTCGTTGAAAACAGACCTTGTTTTCCTTCTGATCTCATTTGATCCTCTTAAAGGCATGACGCAGCTGCTTGTTGAAAATATCTTTGCAGGCAGAGATCACACTCTGTGATCCATTTGACTGTTTGCTAGCAGACCAAGCAAGTTTACTGTGCCAACCTAAGAAGTAAAGAAGAAGAACAATACAGGAACAAGGATCTGAGATAGGAGGGTGCACAGGACAATGAAAATGAGAGATATATTAACCTCCTATGGAAAATGAACACTGTGAGTGGAGGTTTCTGTGTGGTCTAATTATGCTATACTGTGAGAAGAATGCTATCAGTATTGGAGCTGGCTTGTTGCATGTGAAGACTCCATAAAAATATACCAAATGGTGAATTGCTATCGTGTGAGAATCACTGTCGTGTGACAAGTGTGAGCTAAGTGCCATTCTGCCCATCTATGTGACCAAACAGACTTCCTTATGCACTATTGAAGATTTTGCTGACTTTTTTGGGCAGTTTAGAAGTAGTCTTTGAAAGCCGTGGTTGAAGTGCCTGTTGGAGCAGCTTCTAGTAAGTTTGTTGTGCAGACCTTGAAGACACTTTTGGAGGTTGTAGATTGACGAGCCTTTGTAGAGACTTATTGAAGTAACCTTGAGGTGATCTTAAGGAAACATCCTTGTAAAGACATATTGTGCATTTTTGAAAGGTGAAACCGTCCTTGAAGAGTACTTGAAGACTGTACTGAAGCAAACATTATTGAAGATATTCTTGGATGTTGAAATTTTGATGTTCTATGCTGTTACAATCACTTAAATGCAGGACTTTTTTATGCTGCAAAATAAGTTAAGCAATTGTAGATAGAACTTAAACCATATAAACCATATGCACAATGGAAGACAACCAAGAACTCAATGTGACACAAAGAAGTTAGGTCAATGATGAGGGCAAAAACCCAAGGGGAAAACCTAACCGGATTCTTCTTCTATTAGAAACCAATTGTTCAGCAGAGATACAAAGTACAAAGAGAGAAGAAGTTCACCCAAATATGAAGAGGATCTCTAATAGCAGTAGTTGATGCAAACAATGAATCACTTTGGCTCTCCAAGATCTGCTCTTGCTCTTCAAGACTCTCTTTCTCCCTCTCTCAATCTTCCTCTAGACTCTCCAACTCTCTCTTTCTCAAGTTCGAATTCTCCTTTCACAAGCACAAGTAAGTGTGTCATGTGAGGATGCGAGGCACAAATATATAGGAAGAGCATGGAGGCTGAATTCATGAGGGAGTAACTCTTATTCCTCGAGGAGGAGTTACATATGCCAAAATAGGAGTGTAACTAATGCCATGGAGGAGAGGAGTGTAACTTATACATTTAGGAGAGAAGTGTAAGAGGAATCTTTTCTGACAAGTCATTAAAGTGTGTAAGAGAGTGTAAGAGGTGCGTAAGAGCATTAAAGAGAGGAATAAATCCACTAAGAGAGAATTGAATTTCTTAAGGAATAAATCCATTAAGGTGCGTAACGTATGCATTAATTGAGGGGTTACATATGAGATGATTGAGAGAATTGAATTTCTTTTTAATAATAATATAATAATATCATAAAGAGGATAATTGTAATAATAATAATATTCTACCCTCAAGAGCCTACTTGATATTTAGCTATCACACTTAGCCGAGAAGCCTCATTCACAAGCCAAGGGACTTTTTATTGACAAGCCTAGCGTTGCCTACAACTTGCTGGAGCTGGACTGGAGCACCTGCCCACCTAAGCCAGGGACACAGGAGACTTTATGGAGCTTTCTTGTCAGATGTGGCTACATATTGGGTCATGAGGTGGGTATGATGGGGACGTGTGAGAAGGATCAGCATACGTTTCATTTCTACCTACCTCCTCCGCTGATCTACTTCTAATACTAATGGTCTGGTGTGGTCTTATAGGATTACAAAGCATGGGCTAAGATACCCAAATGTCCATGCGGCGTCAATCTTTTATATCCTCCACGGCTATACGATGAGCCTGAGGTCATCTCTCCCGATGCCAGCTCAGAAGAAGGTTTTTGGAGAGCACGCACATATTCTCTTAGGCTATCATGCAGTACCTTTTATGCCTCACTTATGGGCTAGCACGTAATCGCATAGTGGTGGGTTGGCTTCCACCATCTATCCCATGTGTGATTGCTTGTTAGCTTATTACCGGGTAGTGGGGCTTGTTTGCAGCTGCTGGTAGAAAGACACACCCCTGTGGGAATATATATTACGAAAACGGAATGCTGTGATTAAATTAAAAATTAAACAATTGAGATTGATCAAGGACAAGTTAAGTGAATTTCCATCATGTATATATGATTAAGAATTCATTGAAGGTGATTTGCTATTTTTGGAAAGTCATGGTTGCAAAGTTAGACATGACTTTCTATTTTTAGAAAGTCACTTTAGAAAGGTGAGAAATGAAATTCTATTTAAGGAAATTCATCCAATTGTTTTCAATTTTCAACATTAGAAATTGTTGAAGGACTATTGTAGACTTTCTTGAAGGCCACTTGTAGCAGTATAGTTGAAAAGCACTTGAAGAAATTAGTAGCAACATTGTTGAAGACCTCATGGAGTAGTCTTTAAAGAAGCTTGATTGTGCAAACATGAAGAGTATTGAAGACACATACAAAGCCATGCTGAAGATGAGCTTGTTGGACTAGCCCTTGGGGCGTTTTCGAGAATCGTTAAAGCAGATCTTGGACTTGTTGAAGAGCATATTGGAAGTCCAAAAGAAATAATTAAAGCCATCTTGAAGAATTGAAGGTGAGGGTTGAAGCCCTAGAGGATTAGAGTCCTCACATAAGGTTAGAGCCTTATGAAAGACTAGGTTGGAGCTTGAGCCAGTTGAGAGGAATTGAGTCCTTAAAAGGACTAAGTTGGAGCTTGGTGAAGTATAGTTTGGAGCCTGGTTGATTCGAAGATTGTAGTCTTCTAGGGTTGGAGCCTTGAAGAAATCAAAGGTGTGATTGTTTTAATTGAAGCTTGAATCTTTGTAAAAGAGGATTGGAGTCCTCTTTGATTAATAAAATTATTTATTTGTTGTTCATTTTGTGTTATGGTTTTAAGCGATCCTAATTGGCATAAAATAAGAATTGTAAAGAAATATTGATTCACCCTCCTCCCCCTCAGTATTTCCAACAATTGGTATCAGAACTAGTACCTTTAGTCACAAGCTAACAACTGGAAGGTCGACCCTTAGAACACAAATGACAAAGCCAAGGAAGAAAGCCTCCAATCCTTCTAAAGATGTATCTTCTTTGATCGTGAAATCAAAAGAAAATCAGGGTGACAAAGGTCCCTTGTTCATTGGAGCAAACCATGAGGCATGGAGATGTGGAATGGAAATATTTTTGATTGCTCAAGGTCTTGAAATTTGGGAATTAGTGGTTACCGGAAACATAATGGATAAGGAGTCCAAGGAATATAACGCAAAATGAATAAAGGCAATCTTGAGTAGTTTACCAAATCCGATAAAAGTCAAGATGAGAAAGTACTATTCAGCGAAAGAGCTTTGGGAGAATCTTCAAGATCCTCATTGAAAAGGACTTTTGATCATGACCTCAAATCTAGAAGATGGTGGATAGGAGCACAAAGAGAATCAAGATCCAGAGAAGATCGCTGAAAGCAAAATTGAAGACACCAAGAATAAGGAAGACCTAGAAGATGAAGAAGACCTCAAAGAAGATCTCAAGGTAAAACTTGTGGTTTCGCTAGAAGAAATAAGCAGACTGAATAAGGAAAATAAGGAACTCAAGAAGTAGGTACAAGATGCTGATCATGACCTTGACAAAACAAAGTAGGAGGTTACTCTTTTAAAGCATCAAAAACAAGGAAGAGATGAGGATCTCAACAAGCTTAAGGTAGAATTGCATCAAAATGAGAAGAGACACAATGAAGAACTCACCTTCATGACAAATCGATTAGAAGAAGCAAAAAGAAGGGAAGATATTTTGACAAGTCATCTCAACCAAAGATCTAAGGAATTAAGTAAATTTGAAGCATAAATTGGTCAATATAAAGAGGAGGTCACATCCCAAAAAACTCAACAAGAAGAAGCAAAGAAACAAATGCAAGGAGTTGAAGTTAAGAATTTAAAGGAAGAATTGGTCCTCCTGAACAAACAAGTTAATGAAGTAGAGAAGGAAAGATAAATCATGGCATGTGAACTAAAAGAAAAGGATGAAGAGACTAACAAATTTGAAGTAGATCCCATCTCTTTTAAAGTCCAAGCATGTGAAGCAACAAGGATGAAGGAAGAAATGACAAAGAAAGATGAAGACTATGAGAAGATGAAAGTGTTGATTTGAGGTAGCATCGGATGTGCTCTAGCCACGAAATTTGGTGGAGAGGTTGGGGCACATGAGATCTCTAATACCCAGAAAGGGTTTGGGCAAATTCTAAACAGATCAGGAGATATTAAAATAATTAATATTTTTAATGGAGTCCCTAAGTCTAAACTTAGGGAAAATAAAATATTAATGTCTATTAATAAGAATCTGTGTTAGAATGGTCCAAAAGACATGGATCAAGCCAGATCTAATCTTAGCCGTTGATTAGGGACTTAATTTTGATCGTTGAGATGTCAACAGTAAAAGTATAAGAGGAGGCTTGAGGGTCACTTGGAGAGTATACTAGATGATTAGTCATTCTATTCTCTAGAGCAGGGTTTGTTAAAGAGAGATAGAATCAGTGATCGGGAGAGTAGCACAGCAGCCAAGGAGGGTGACACAGAGCCAGCAAGGGCTCACGCAGAGGGAGCCAAGTGTTGCGCAGAGCACTAGAGGGGCCAGCGCAACTGACGCAGGGCCTCCTGGGGCTGACGCAGGGCTTCTTGGGGTTGACACAGGCCTAGATAGGCTGACGCAGGGCCTCTTGGGGTTGACACAGGCCTAGATAGGCTGACGCAGGGCTAATGTGAGACAGAGAGGGGCTGACGTAGTCCAGATTGGGCTAATGTTGGGGTTGCAGGAGCAGTTTTGTGCTGAGGAGCTGCTGGAAGGGTTTTCTGGGGTTGCAACCAGGAGATTTCTCCCAAACTGTGAGGTATTGCTGTTAAGGAAATTCTCTGTTGGGTAGGCCAGTTTCGACACCCAGATTGTACTATGATATTGCTTAATAAGAAAACCCTTAGATAGCTGCACCGATTTTCCCACATTGGGTTTTTCTGGGGACATTGGTCCAAAAATAATGGTGTCATGTGGTGTGTTTGTTCTTGTTTCTTGTAGTTGCTGATCTGTAATATGTTGAGCATGCACTGGTGTTTATTTTTAGTATTTACTTTGTAAATAACTTGTTAAAGAAAAATAACAAATAGGTAGGAATAAATCAGAAAAAGTGCATGAAGGGTTTCTAAACTGAGTAAACTTAGAAACTTCAACAAAAAGAAGAAATTGTTTTTCTAAAGAAAGTAATTGATCAACTAAATAAGAACTTGAAGAGTTGTTAAGCCTTAGATGACATCCTCAATCATCAAAGATCATGGTTTTACAAATATGGTTTTGGATATGCAGGTGAACCCTCTAGCAAATCTGATGCAAATCCTAAAGAATTAAAGTATGTGGAAAAACTTGAAAGTTGTGTGAATATCCTTAGATCCACCAAAAGCAAGGAAAGGAGTCATATTAACATTGGAATGGCCTATACTCTAAGAAGGTATGTTGATGTTATAGGTAGCAATGAATATCATCAAAGGATATAAAGGAAAAACAACTTCAGAAGTGCACCAAGACAATCTTCATCTTCTAGATATCAAACTATATTTTTTGGCTATTGTTATTCTTGTACAAATCTTAGGCATATGGCAAAGGATTACAAGGCATATAAAGAGGACTCCGATCAGTTCCTGAGAAATGTGATTGCAGGGAGATACTCCAATGCATTTACCTATAGAAATTATGGTCCATGATTCATGGACATAACCAAATGCTTCAAATTCCATAATGGTGGACATATAGCTCAAAATTGCAACTTGAATTGGGCTCCTAGACAATTTGAGAAGTTATCAACCAATCATGGAAAAAGAATTACACAAGTTTGGAGAAAGAAGCATGCCGAGTCAAAAAGAAAACACGTTGGATGTGTATTGGATACTAAATGCACCAATCCATGTTGTTGATCAAATATGGGCATCATAGGCAGGGATTATGCCTCGCCAAGATTGTACCTATCAGAAAGAAGGTCATGCAAAGTTGCAAACTGTTAGGCGGAGCAACTCTATGACAGAAAGAGGAAGCATGATAGCAAGAGCAACACAATGTCAGGTGGAGTTGTCATTGACGTAGATAGGGGGAGAAATATAATGACAAGGGGAGTGTCGTATGAAGAAGTTGCCATTGCTGTCAAAGGGGGAGAATGTCTTGGATCTTGGATCTTTCTGCAATCTTCAATTTTTTGTATATTTTTGATCCTTGTAATATATTATATTAACTCTGTTCCTGTAGAACTTTAGTCCCCTCACTTTTCTGTCCTGCAATAGAGTCTTTTTGTCTTGTAATAGAGTAATTTATGTCCCTCGCACTTGTTCTTTTTATTTCAGAAATAGTAGATCCAACTGTTCCAATAAGTCGAGTTCACCTTGCTATCAATAGTGGTTTGTCACTATGAGTTTTTGGCCGACATGAGCAGTTTGTAGAAGCCGACTTGTCATTTGATTTTGAGGCTGACTTGTTCACCTTTTGTCAATCGTTTAGAGGCTGACTTGAAGGATAGGTGGCTGCCATTGTATGGTTATCATTCTTTCTTTTGACTTTGACTCTATAAGATGACTCCTAAAGACACATTGTGTTATGACCTATGAACCATTGGCCCAAGCATGAAATCCATGCTTGAATAAGTCAATTTAATAATAATAATAAATTCTTTTAACAAATATATTACGCCATGACTCAAGTACAATTATGAAGACTGATACTAGTTACGTTCTTCAACACTCCCTCTTAACTAGAAAGGTGTTAATAATTACATACATGGAAGATCTCAAAATGAAATGAACTCGGAATAGTTTAGCACACGCAATGCTGTGGACTAGATACTTGACTACGTAATCTATCTAGGTGGGAGTAAGATGGACTCAAGCTTTCAACCATTCTAGGTATCATCAAGCTTACTTGTTAACCATCTACCCAGGGATCTAGGTGCATATCCAAGGTCAGAGCTCCATGACCGATGACATCTTCCCTCATCGAGATCTAAACATCAACACATAGGCCGACCATATGTCCTCCCAAGCATCTGCCATTAGATGCTTCATGTCTCCCTAATAAATGGAATTAGATATATCCATTTGCCCAAGCATGCTTCCCAAGTTTTGATTCTTCTTATGGAGAGATTTACCTGTACAAAAACAACCTCAATTAAGAAAATACTTTGAAATATACATATAAGTAAACACAAACCTTTAGGGTCCTCATTCATTCTAGTGTTGCTTTTATTATTATTAAGTAGGAAGATTTCTTCTTTCACTTCTTCAGCAACACCATATACAAGCTCAGGATTTTGCAAATTCATTTTGTAATAGTTTTATTCATTCTTCGATTTCTTCTTCAATGTATCCATCATGACTATCATAATATGCCCTCCCTCTTAACTGGGGAGATGTACTCTTTTCTTCTAACTGTGCTCCCTCTTGACTTAGGGAGATCAACAATTTTCTTCTTCTATAACATTGAAGAAGCTTCAACCTTTCATGACTTCGTTAAGGTCATCTTGATCATCATCATCCTTATAGCTTCTTTCATCATGCTTATCATTATCATCATCTTCAACTACAAACATCTTCAACATCTTGAAGATTATGTACTTGCAAATTTTTAATAGCAAGTACAACCAAATATATATATATATATATATATATAGAAGCATGAGGCTAATCATATCATATTATTACAATGGAAGCATCAAAACATTCAGACTTTAGACATCAAATACCTAAACCTAGTTAGGTTCATAATTGATAAGAGGCACATCTATTTACATACTAGGCTTCAACTCCTTGCTAGGGCTTTTTCCATGAACTCTAGGTTACAAATCCTTCAGACTTTAGACATCAAATACCTAAACCTAGTTAGGTTCATAATTGATAAGAGGCACATCTATTTACATACTAGGCTTCAACTCCTTGCTAGGGCTTTTTCCATGAACTCTAGGTTACAAATCCTTAAATGTCAGTAATTCAATCAAATACCAATTCTATTATGCATCTAAGGTTTCAACAATATTCTTTATGACATACTCTACTAGGGCTTGTTCCAGACCTTAGATTTTACCATCAAGGCTAAATCATATCATCATGTCCTAGAATATTAATTTCTACTAGGGTTTTGTTACAAACCCTAGATTTCACAAACTAAAACATGAATATTAATAATTAGGTTAGCATTCTCACATATACATATCTAGGATGCATTAGTATTCATTATTCATACCTACTCGGTAAACTTACAAATATCAGTACATCAAAGTTAGATATATAGCAATTTCAATCAGGTTAGACATTCAATTATGCAAAAGAATACATATTGAGCATTTCATTCCTAGGACATCATTTTTATTTATTGCAAGGGTTTTGTTCCTAAACCCTAATTTTACCAAACCCTAAAGATCTAGGAGTTCAATACATAATGTAGACATTAACAACAAACGATAAAGCACTAGGGTTTCTATCATAGCAATACCAAGATCCTAAACATGAAAGGAATAGGTTTTCTAGACTTCATTAACAACCCTAAGTAGACTAGGGTTTCATAATCAATGTTGACACACCCTTAGGTTAGGGTTTTGCAATGAACCTTTTAGAGTTTGACAAGAATGATCAAATGATAATATAATGAGAGTATATTCAATATAATGATTAATCACTCAAACAAGAATCCTCATGATTCAAAAACCTAAACATGAAAGAGTTAGTAATGTAGAACAAACCTTTAAAATGACATAGCTTTTAATATCAAGAAGAATTATTATAAATCATACCTTGAGTTAGTCCTTTACAAACCTTGTAGGACTACCCTTTTGAATGACTCCCTTTTGAAGTAATAACATTTTTCTTCTTGTACTTGTAGTAATTTCTTGACAAGTATCATCAAGTACAAGTCTATGAGCTATTAAATGAATTCTTAGGATTTTGAGTAAAAGCTAGACCTCATTTAATTCCAAACGTTTTCCATATCTTAGAATTAAAAGAGTTAGGATTTCTAAGAGGGAGTAAGTGAATGAACTATCTATGGTTTATAATTCCTAGATATATTGAGGACTTGCCAACCTAACTATTTCTTAAAACATTTCTTGCTAAAATCTTAACAAGTGAATATGCTATACGTACCTCTAGATTATATACCTTTGTCTTCTTATTTCTCTTCTTGCAAACTGAGGACATATTGTTATAAAGAATGAAAACAATACTTACTTGAATTTTGATGGGGTCTTCAGGGCTGTGATGGACTGCTCCTTTCGCGATTTTTCTTCTTTAAAATGTCAAACAGGGATGCCCTTTTCACAAAACTGCTCTTCTCAACTTTAGGATATGACAAACAAGCAAGCACTGTAGTTGACCCAAAGCAAAGATATTTGTTTATCCTTATAGATGATTCTTTGTTGATGGAATATGATTGACTTTTCCTACTGTGGGGGCTTAAATCTTATTTATGTCGATGCCTAGATCCTTATAATTACAAACCATAGAAAATAACGACTTCCTTAGCTGGCAAAAAAAAGGTTGAATAAAGTCTTATGAGAATTGGTTTTAAGTAGTCTTTTTGCTTGCTTTAAGGACTGCCTCTAGTCCTTCTTAACTTAGAATTTTTGGTCAGTTGTTCATGCTCAAAACACCAAATTTTTGGGATGACATTTTTGGATCTTTCTAATCATACAGATCTTCACTTTTCTCCACAGTGATCTTGGCTACTATATCTCTGTCTAGAATTCAAACTTTATATATGTGACTGTAAGAGATCAGAGTTCGGACTTGGTCTTTTTGTGACTGTAGCTTCAAGTTGATCCTTTTGAGTCTTGACTATGCTTATAGTGCCTCCAATCAACTTGGCACTAGGTCCTTTACTTGCTACCACTCTAGCCCTTAAATGTCTCTTTATTCCTTGATGTGACTATCACAAAAAATGCATGGACTTGTGAAGATTTCAGATTCTTGAGATGACACAATACTCTTAATTAGAAAGGTGATTTCAGACCTTAATATTTATGCTTAGGACTTCGCTTCTTATACAAAAGGATTCGACCTTGAATGGGCAATTAATCTAGCCTCGCAGTCCTTTTAGGAACAATACTTCTATACTCTGCAAATTAATTTACTTGTCTTGCTTATGTTTGCAGCGTAATCACGGTTGTTTGTTTAGTAGTTATGCCCATAATGTCAACTTTCTTCCCAAACTTTTCCTTCTAGTAGCTCAGTCTAGGGAACTAGCACTCTACTATAGTTGTGACCTTCTAACTGCCCTTATGCCAACGAACCTCGCTCTGATACCATGTTGAGAAATCTAGGGCAATGAGATATGACCTTCTATTATATTGATTTCTCTTTAGCTTTTGATAGATGCTTGTGATTTCTTAATTAAGTTCTTCTTCTTCTTATAGTTATTATTCTTTGTTCATCAAACAACTATCAAAACCAGAAAAGCAAGGAGACACCAAATGGAGACACTCAGCTAGGGAAAAACCCCTATGGAGGGGACGACCCAATCCAAACTCTTCCTTCATTAGATTCATATCAATTTCGAGACAACCTGGACTGAAGACCGAGACACATGATCTCCTTTACTCCATCAAGTCAACGTTCCATAATCAAGTCATCATTCTTTTTGCAATCTTCAATTTTCTGTATATTTTCGATCCTTGTAATACATTAGATAAACTCAGTTCCTATAGAGCTTCGGTCCTCTCACTTTTTTTTCTTGCAATAGAGTCTTTTCGTTTTGTAATAGAGTAATTTATGTCCCTCACAACACTTCTTTTTATTTGAGAAATCGTAGATCCAAGTGTTCCAATAGGTCGAGTTCACCTTGCTATTAATAGTGGTTTGTCACTGTGCTTTTTAGGCCGACATGAGCAATTTTTAGAAGCCAACTTGTTCACCTTTTATCAATTGTTTAGAGGCCAACTTGTTCACCTTTTATCAATCGTTTAGAGGTCAACTTAAAGGATAAGTGGTTGCCATTGTCTGAGAAGGACCTGACTTGATGGAGGAGATCCTTTGAGACAACAGTTTTCTTTCTTTTGACTTTGACTCAATAAGGAATATCCTAAAGCACACATTGTGTGCTATGACCTATGAACCATTGACCAAAGCATGAAATCCATACTTTAATAAGTCAATTTAATAATAATAAAAATTTCTCTTAACAAATATATTACAGCATGGCTTGTGTGCAATTATGAAGTCTGATACTAGTTACATTCTTCAACATCTCTAACTAGTTGATTTTTTTTTGGAAGTCCCGCTGGCCTTACACTTCTTTTGTGGCTAGTTGGAAGTCTTTAAATTGATCAGGTAGCTAGGAGATTGGGTAATTTGAATTAGAAGTTGAAGCTTTGTCTTTTGGTTTAGATGTCTTAGTTTGGGATTTGCTTCTGAATTCAAATGAAGTCATTAAGTCTGATTTTCCAAATAATGTCTACTATCATATATGCTAATGGAGTCATTAAGTCTGATTCGCCAAATAATTTCTACTATCATCTATGCTCTTAGCATTAGGTTTAGCTTCATCAATAATCTTTGGTTGTGAATGATGAAGAAAGAAGGCATAATCTCCTTTAAAATCATTAAGATAATAGGTTAAGACAACTTTCTCTGTTTTCCTTTGGTCTTAAGGGACCTCTCAGACCACTTTATCAAATCTAGCATTAAATTATTCTGTAGTTTCATTATCTTTCCTTTTAATTTCAGTCATTGCATTTAGAATAAATTGAACTTCTTTCTTTTCAGACCATTGTTTGGGGTGTTCCTCGTATAGGCACACCAACATGAGGGTCGTTTCTTGTAACATAGACAAGGAGTGAACAAAAGCATAAATGATAATCTAAAGTCAAAAGCATAAATGATAATCTAAAGATACAAGGTGACTTTATTTCAAATATATGCCTTCTTTTCTAACACAAAACATTTCTGAAGCAAACAACATAAATGAAATGCTTTTTAGAACATCAGTTTTGGGTGATATACAAGTCTAGTTTATTGATGGATTGTGTTGGTATTAACGTATTTTGTAGTTGTATGTGTTTGTGTACTTGCTTATTCATTAATATTATTATTAATCACAACTTGAAATATGCAAATAAGATGCATTGTTGTTACATCAAGAAGGGATTTTTCTTGTAGTTCCTTTGATTGCATTGAGCGATAATGCAAGTTAATGTAATTTCTTTATTTTCTTACGTATTATTTTACTAATTTAATGATGCTTTTCTGTTTTCTCATTTTGGTTCAATACAAAATTTACCTTTATAGTTTACCTTAGGTAAATTTGTATTTGTGGAAATTTTGATAAATGTGCTTCGTAGCTGGCTATACGTTTCTTGTTTATGGTAGCAATTTCATACAAAACATTTATTTTATTGGTAGGATTTTTACAAAGTAATCTAATATAGTCTAGTTTATGGCTGGGAGTGTTACTGCTAATTTGGGTTTGTATGTTAAGTGGTTTGATTGTAATGCTGTTTTAGAATTGATGATCGATTGTAACATTTATTGTAGTTGTGTTACTGCACGTTCTTGACTTTTAACATGAATAATTTCACAATAGTTTTATCCCATTTTAAGGGTAGATTCAATTTGAGGATTTATTGCTAATCTCTTTGTTTGTCAGGATGCAGATGCAAGAAGATGTCTGCGAAATCATTTGTTTTGGATACTGAAGTTGTTGCATTTGATCGGGAGAAGCAAAAAATCTTACCTTTCCAGGTCGGTTTTCAACAGTACTGGGTTTCGATATGAAAGTGTTTTCTTTGAAATAGGGTTGATCATCATGACATACTGTACCATAATTGATACCTTTTTTTTTTTTTTTAAATAAGAGAAATTTAGAGTGTGTTTATGCCTTGTTATTTTGATATATTTTCTTGCTACTGTTAAAATATCATTTTTGGTGCATGATGTATAGAGAAACGTTTGATATGTTTCAAACATATCTTGTCTTTTCAATAACAATCTTGAAGTTATGGCAGAGAGAGCTACACAAAAAGTGCAAAATTTACTTCAAAGAAGCAACAATGTATTTGCAGATAACTAGTTCCTACTACAAACATTTTTGTGAAGATTTTTTAATGGCTGGATGGTGAATGTGCAGAATAGAAAGTTTAGAATCATTGGTTGAATATCTAGTACCAAGTGTGGTGGTTATTGAAAGGTGTTGCGATGGATGCCAATGTCGTCCTTGAATTCTCTTAATAGTCGTCTATGGATTGCAATGATTGGAAGCCCCACTTGTTAAGAAACCTTGGAATAATGAGGAGTTCTTGCGGTGTGGCCATGTTGCCCCGCATTTGATGGGGAATTTGAGTGTGAAGATCAATATTTTTGCTTGCAAGACTATCATCATTCGATAGTCCTGGTCGTGCCGATTCCAATGGAAGGTGGCACGCCTTGTGGTTCCTTTCAGTTGTAGAAGTATGCCTCCTAAACATAATGCCTGAAGTTATGGTAAAGTGCCCCAAAATCTGCTCAGATCAATGAGTGAAATAAAATTTTAAATTTGAAGGCAAGTTGTCAAATTGGTCTTGGTTGAAAACCTTTTGAAAATTAAGTTAAATTATGTTAAGTCAGTCCTCTGTCATCATTGAATTTTGGCTCCATAATTGCCAAAGTTCGAAATTTAAATTTATTTTTGTAAGGTCTACCTCACGGAAAGAAGGCCAGGTTGGCCTTGTTGTCGCCTAAGATGTACACCTAAACGTGGGGAGAGCTTCCAACCCCACAAGGTTAAACTAAAGGAAAACTTGTTGGAAACAACAAAATCTAGGAGATCTAAGGCAAGGCAATTACTTCTCTTGATAACTTGAGTTAAGATTAATTGACAAGTCTGATGATTATTGAGCAATGTGAATGTTTAAAGTAGATTCAATTAAATCAATATGGTAATGAAATGAACAATAAGAGACCAACACCTTAATAACATTGCTCAAGTATAAATATAACACTTACATAATAAAGAAATGAGATTTCAAGTCACAAGTAGGCAAAGCAATTAGAGATACGAACAATAAGAGATAAGCTTGCAAGAGAAATAAAACTTGCACTTGAAGTAAAAATTATATTCAATGGACAACAAACTTGAAAATGAAAGTGTAACAATATAAAACTTGCAAGTATAAAATAAGCTCACGATTCCAATTACAATAATTAATTGAAATGCAAATGATGATGTTAGATGAGTGAATGCAAGATCTATCTATGTGAGATGCAAGATTTTGGTTAATTTTAATTATATGCCGAAACTAAGGCGAATTCCTTCTCCTCATTTGTCAAAACTTGTCTTAGAACAAGGTTGTTGGGAGAAGTGATGGGGAAGGAGGCTAAGACCTCATTAATGATAGTTACCCAGGACTTCTAGCAACCCAAGTGCCTCTGTTCCTACAAGGGGCTCGACCACAAGAGAACTGCAAGGTCACTCGTTTTAACTGTTGTTTAAGTGCTAAGTTCTTCAAATTGAATAGTGAAGAAGGTTGTCCTAACACTCTATCAACCAAACTTATGCGTGGAGGTAAATTTTAAGGATTCAATTGCAAATGCTTCAATGAGATTCAATTATAACAAGATGGTTCAAGAAAGGGAATGACAAATCACTTAGAAAACAAGATTATTATCTTACAACAATGATTTAAATTACTTAATGAAACAATAGCAATGAAAGAGATGATTAGATTTCAATGTTAGAAACAGTAGGTCAAATGCCTTTAGTTAATAGTGCTCCTTAAGATGTTCTTCACTTATATTGGACAATGTAAACAAGCGAGGGTTATGTAATGAAAGCAGAAGGCAATGATGGCAGATAAGATTGCTAACAAGAACATAGTAGAAATACTATTCAAATTTAAAATACAAGTGAGCCTAAGACGAGTGATGCCTCAAATTTCAAGTCGATCAAATAGCCAAGTTAGTGACAAGAGCAAATAGAGATGCAACTGAAAAGATTAGATCTAATCTATGATGACAATGAAAATCCAACTAATCAAATGAGAGCAAAGAGGTGAGTAATTAGATCTAACACTAATGCAAAGGAACTAAACTAAGAAGATGAGAGCTCCTCCCTTTTGAGTAAGGAGGGGGATGCCATGGGGTTGAATCCCAAGCTCCCTTCAACCACAAGATCACTTTATTATTATTATTATTACAATTGCAAAAGAAACCCTTTAGACAAAGAGGAAGGGCTCTTCTAATCTAATGAGATTTACAATGATGAAAAGAGCTTTACAACAACAAATCTCTCCTTGAGATACAAGACCAATCAGATCAGATTTACTTGTGATTTGGATTGCAAAATACTTAAACCAAATGATCTATCCTTCAACTAGCTCACGACCTTAGCAAGGGAAGATAGCAGACGTCCAAATGCTCTCAGCCTAGCTGATGGAAAGCCTTCAAAAGGCTCACAACTAGCTCAAAATTTAGCTCAAAATTTGATTTTAAATTTTATTGAAATTAAATGGTGAATTGCTTAAGGATTAAGGCTCCAATCTCTTCAGACAATTTTGGTTTTCCATTGTCAAATATGCCTTTCGCACCAGGTAAGAGAGGACTCCTTCAAGAGCTCACGACTTCGAGAATATGGCTTAAAATGAAAGTGATTCCCTAAAAAAAATGGAAATAGGATCAAGCCTCCCAAATTTGATTCTTTGCCAAAAATTATGATGTAAACCCTTCTAAAAAAATTGTTAATCTCAACAGAACAAGGGTTAGTATATTACATAGAGGCACTGAACGAGGCCCTAGAGGGCTTGCGACCTAGCGAATTTGATGGAAAATGCCTGTGGCCCTATTGCTGCAAAAACTAGCAAGCTTAGTATGTAGGCTAGAGCTAGAGGGCACAACAACAATTTGGGACAAAGGCCCATTGGCACCACAACCTATGTCCCTTTCTCTTCTTGTATTTTCACTAACCAGAGGAGGCGTAGTATGGAGGAAATCACTTAAGATGATGGGATTTGTCGTCGCCCTAATTGTATACCCATTGCAACAACGCTCAGGGCAGGGGTTATCACTCTAATCCCTACCTTCTCTGTTTAAAATATCTCCTAAATGCAGGCTAAGGGGGGTAATCTCTACAAATGGAATGATGAAAAACTTGTTGGAAACCAACAAGTTCAGAAGATACAACTGAATGTTCTAGCAACTTTACTTAGAATTATGTGAAAAGTAAGATTATTAAGCACAATAAAATTAGATTCTTAAGATATAAATGACAGACCAATGCCTCAAAATTAATTATACCCAATGTAACAATGCTGAGGGAAGGTGTTGTCACTCTAATCCCTATTTCTCTTCTTAAAATATCTCCTAAATGTAGGCTAAGCGGGGTAGTCTCTACAAATGGAATGATGAAAAACTCGTTGGAAACCAACAAGTTCAGAAGATACAACTGAATGTTCTAGCAACTTTACTTAGAATTATGTGACAAGTAAGATTATTAAGCACAATAAAATTAGATTCTTAAGATATAAATGATATAAAGAGAGTTGTGACTAGGCCTAATGAGGTCACTTAGGGCTATGGCTAGGCCGCAGTGGCCTTCAAACCCTTGCGGCTAGCCTTAATAAACCACAAATTGTTAGATTTGTGCTCAAACAAGGACTATAACCTTGCAAATAAATTTCAGATGAGAAGAACTTATGGGAAACCAAGATTTTGTAATGATTTAGCTCTTCTAGGGCTAGCTAATCCCTTTTTAAAGCTTCACATTGAGATTTGATGCCCTATGTTTGGTAGTTTAGGGCTTCTAGACGCTAGATCCATCCATCAAACTTGAATGACTTCCTCCTTTTGGCTGGATGACTCTTCCAAACATTGATATGTGTCCAAACCCTAGTCATCTAGGCTAGGTGAGGGCTTAAACCCTCAAGCTTTGAAATTTTTTTATGATCCTTGAGCCTTGGTACCTGCAAGTCATTTAAATTGTTAAAATTTCTGTTTTCCCACCCCGGTTTTCAGTTTCTCCTTATTTCTCCCATGTAGTTAAATGCCCTTTCTCATAACCATACATTCAACAAGCTGAAAAAAATAAATTTGTTGGAAACACAAATTCTGGAAATTTTACAGAATGCTGGAAATTGCAGAAATAAAAATCAGCAGTAATAAACAGCCATTAAAACACATTAAAACACTGATATTTTTGGTTAATGTGACCCTGGAAAAACCCCCTACAACTCTTGGGGAAAACCAGTTTGAGAGCTCTTCTTTATTTCTGAAAAAAACCTTTTTACAGCAAGAAAATATTAAGCAAAAATCAGCAAACAAACTTTTACAACTTATCTCAGCCTTGCTAAAAAACTGCCCTGCTGAAACTTCGCTGTTGTTACTCCGTTGCTGAAACTCCGCCGCTGATACTCCGCAGTTCACTGTCCAGAAATCTCCCTTGCTCTCTTGCTCTCCTTCTCTCAATCTGCTCATGAAAGAATTGAATCGAATGTGATCTTTTCCTCCTTTTCCTCCCTTAATATAACTCCAAATGACTTTTTGGTGATCCAAGTGACTTTTGGGTGATCCCTAAATCCAATAGCTGAAATAGATTTAGATCAATGGCTGAGATTAAATGCACATTTAAATCTCACTTTCTATTTTTTAATTCACCCACTTTAATAAAGACCCACTTAGTCATTTATTTCCAAAGTCACTTTTCCTTTCTAATTTTCATTGACTTTATAAAAGTCACTTTAAAATTAGACTTAGTAACTTTATCACTTAAAGTCACTTTTAAATTAGATTTTAACTTTATAAAAATTATAAAGTCACTTTAGGAGAAAAAATAAAATCTTTTGGACACTTTTCCCTAGGCCAAAGATCAAAGCCTAAGGGAACCACCTGTCCTCCGGTACCAAATTTCAACACTCCCTCTTACCGAGGAAGGTGTTTCTCACCACACCCATCTTGTCTCTGAAGTAAACATGCTTGCCCCGTGGTAAGACTTTGGTAAGAATGTCTGCTACCTGCTCATCAGTGGAAATATACTCAAGCTTCACAGCTCCCTTCTGAACATAGTGTCTGATGAAATGATATCTGATCCCGATATGCTTTGACCTGTCATGAAATACTGAATTCTCTGTGAGTTTAATGCAACTCTGATTATCACAGTAGATCACTGAAGGTCACAACGGCTGACCAAATAAGCCAAACAACATCTTGCAAAGCCAGATGGCCTCACAACTAGCTAGACTGGCTGCCATATACTCTGCTTCTGCTGAACTCAGTGCTACTGACTGCTGCTTCCGGCTGAACAATGACACTACTGCTGAACCCAACCCAAAACAGCACCCTGAAGTGCTCTTCCTATCAGAAGCACAACCTGCCCAATCAGAATCAGTGTATCCTACCAATCTCAC